>QEPC01000381.1:754954-783482 GCA_003113815.1 Sphenodon punctatus
GAGGCACATTAGGCGGTGCGCTGGGGAGGGCTGCTGCTCACTCACCCATGTCGCAGCTGTAGCGTGTCAACAGGTCCAGGAGACACAAGGTTCGAGTGCGTTTGGTGCGAGCTGAGAGGGAGGAACAATAAGGGCACTTGCGGGAGTAATGTCCCTCGCCCAAACAGGACAGGAAATGCTGTCGCCTTTGATGCCCGTGCTCCACCGGGTAGCAGAGAGCAGTAATCCCCGTGAGGGGAGCCCGCCAGGGGCACTGCGTCTCTGAGGAGAAAGAACAGCGCAACCCCTGAGGGGCGCCCGCAAGGGGCGACTGTCTCTCCATTCACAGAAGTTGGTCTTCTTCTGAGGTAAAAGCTGAAGCAGAAGAAGAATTGAAGTCGTTAGACTGCTGAAAACACGTTGAGAAACGTGGAGGTCTTCCAACGCAGCGCGGTTGGAAGGAACTGAGGCGGCGAGGGCTCCTCCCTCCTATATATAGATTCCTGCTCTCGCGAGACTACGTTCCCGCTCTTTTCGCAGGAGGGGAGGGGGAGGGAGGGGCGGAGCCCTCTCCTTAAGATCTATTTCCAGGCCTATTCTGCCTGGAGACTGCTAGTTAGAGGTTTTCCGGTACCTGCGGAGTAGGAAGTGAATCCCAAGAGTGAGAATCGCGGAGATCCTCGAAGAAGAAGAAAAGATTCCTCACGAAGTTTATAGTAGGTAGAGCTGAAACTAATAAACTCAAAGACCTAAAAACACATTCAAAAGTAAGTAGATTTCCTAGTTGGATGGTGTCACTTTAAGCTGTTCTTTTTGTAGCTATGCTAAGGAAAGATATTAAGCATACTTGTGAATACCAATTACTTCTTTTTCTTATGCTTCTTTTAAAAATAAAAGGTGTAATCCTGTCCTCACCAAGGTCAATGGCTCAACTCCCATTGACTTTCATAAGTTGGGATCACACCCATAGGTTGAAGCATTCTTTTTCTGCCCAAGTGCCCTATGCCAGTCAATGTCTCCAGTGGTCCTATAAAAATACACAAGGTATTGTGCAACAGAGGCCAAAGGTGCACAGCAAACAGCAGAATCTGCAAACAAATGATGCCAATGAGAGAGAGGGTGGAAACATACTGGGCCAGCTCGTTAGCTTGAGTCCATCAGTGGCACAGACTTCTCTGGAGTCTGTTCGATTTACAACAGCCAAGGAGGCGGCTCTTGCCTCTTCGAGCTTTCTCCAATGACGTGAAAATCTCTCCTAAACCTTTCATCTTCAAGCAGGGGAATGATTTAACGCTCAGACCCCTGGTTCCTGACCCAGATGTAAGAGTTAAACATAATGTGATGCAATCAGAAAACTCCACAGGAAAAACATTAGCCTCATCGAAAGTCAGATTTCTCTTTAATACTGGGATAGACTCCCCTCCAACTCCCCAATACAAAACCGAGATCTGAAAGTCTATTAACTCCAGAGAGTTCCATTAAGTCAGCCTGCTTGCAAATAGGGTTTAACCATGCTGCATCATTCTGGATGTGGTCACAGCTAGGACTGCACTGTGGGCCCCCCACAATCAAAAAGCACTTCCAACTCTACATTCCTTGAGGCAAAATATAATCATCCTCTTCGTCATCTTCCTCATCAACAGCCTTCTACCAGCTTCACCCCTGAGAATATAAATATTAATACATCCCCATAATTAGCCTTTTTAGATAATGCATCCAAAATAAAACACAAATCTGGCCATAAATCAGTCAGGGCTTTTTCTTGTGGGTATTTTTGCTTCCTACGAAATGCCATTCCCCTTATCACGTCTCCCATCTGGACTAAAATAACCCCGCCCCCCGATCTGGCCACAGCCGATGCCGTTTGTAGTTAAAAGGCTTGTCCTTTTGATTTTTTTAAACTGCATCTGCTGTTTGATTAGCACAGTAATGACATGCCCCTTCCGTGCACCCAAGCTGATCTAATGCAAGGGAAATCGCACAACGGGAAGGGAGACAGAGCCCTTCTCAGAGCAAATCAAGGTGAGGTAGAAAGTCAAGCATCACAATTCTCTCCACTCCAGGGAGACAGGATCTGCTCTCTACAGGAACAGCAGGTGAGTCTGAATTCTCAGGAGCGGGACTGGCATCTCCTCCATGACAGGAAAGGACCTAGGAGAGCTTTCATTTCTGTACATCACAGTTTCCACTGCCCAACTCAGAGCCCTGACTGTGCTGCTCTCCTGTCCAGCCTGTATGCCCCCAGAGCCTCCTCCTGGATACAGACATCTTCCCAGCAGACAGGTTAAGATAGGCCCCCTTAGACTCTGCCCTTTCCCAAATGTTGATGTCCGAGTATTCCCTGCAGATATCAGGCCAGCTCTCTGGGACCCTGCCCCTCTGACTGAGGGCTAGGATCTTTTTGGCACAAACCACCACATTTTCTGTGATTGGGGTAAGTCCTTTTAGGGCCAAGACCACCACACTCCTATCTCTTCTTCAAGCAGGCTCTGAAAGTGTTACCAGACATAAGATTAACTCCATGTAAATCCATCATATGTTGAAATCACTGTTGTCATCCAAGGTACGTGGCTGGTTTATTACAGAGCCGAGGGAGCAGCTCTATAGTTAAGGCAGCTACATCACCGTGTTAAAATCGCATTCTATTCATTATAAAATTGGGATGATTTCTCCTACCACTGTGAAATTTGGAAGGGAGATCACTCAGGTGAAGGGTAGAATCGCTCCAAATAAGTGTAATGTAAGTTACAGACATTTGCATTTTGGAGGTTTAATGGCATTTTCTCCCCTATGTGACTTTTTTTTTCATCCTGGAGACAACACAGTTGTCCTCAATGACAACTGTGCAGCGAATAACAAATTGCTCCATGTATTTGCACCAGAGTGCGTTTCCGGGACAATTCTGACAGTCATGCAGGAGGAATGGAATCCAGCTCCTTCCCTCTTAGCTGCTGAGCAAATAGGGTCTTCTTCAGGTTTGGACAAAGAACAGCACATGGTTCTTGGAAGGGCATTGTCAGGGTGCCTGTACTCTGGCTCTGCACCACACAAAACTCAACAAAAAGGCAGGACAGCTTGGATCCCCGAAAACCAGACCCCAAATCCCAATAAGCTGATACCCTTTCTGCCTCTATCTCATACTGCGAGTATATGGTCTCCTCGCCTCGCCCCAAATATATGTCTACCCTTCTTCAGAACCAGCTCTGCAAGGAGAAGGGAAGCCCAGATCACTTACGACTGGTGGACACTACAGTTGTAAAAGACAAAATCCACAGCGGCAAACTTCTTCCCTGTCTCTTTGGATTTCAGGTAGAGCTTCACCACCCGTTTGTCACCTGGAAGAGAACAAGGCAGGTATGCAGGTCAAAGAAGGGAAGGGACCCAATACCACACGTGCTACAGAGATGCTGGGGAAACAAAGTATACAGCTTGGCAGCTACTAAGTGAGCAAATGTATTCGATGGAGCAAAGCAGCAATCCCAACTAACCCCAACAATTTAACCCTCCCTCTTGATATCAATAACGGGGCTCTTCCCCATGCTGCCTCCCAATTGGCTGGCAGGGTTCAGAGGGCAGGCAAGCTTGCTCAGTACAAAACCTGCCAGGTAGAGCAGAGACCTTGAAGAGTCCAGAGCTGAATCTGAGGCAACAGAGTGGCCTGCTCTCACCTTGAGGGACTAAGGAGGAGACCTAAACCATGTGCTCTTACACATTTCAGTACAGCGTGGAGTGGAGGACAGGACAAATGCCTGGCTGACAGTGCGGGAGTGAAGACCCTCTGTACTGCCAAGATGTAACCCCTTTGAGAGATACACAGAGACCGTTCACCCATCTGCACATAGCTGTGCCCACATGGGTCAGGATGAAGCCTCTTGGAACTCCTTCATAGGAACCGCCACCCTTGATTTTTGATCCAGAAACAAGCAGACTCGTTCTACAAAACCTCAGAGCTTCACATAGGAGGGCCAAGGCTGGCAGGACACTGGGATTAGACCAGCCTAGGGACTAGACAGAAAGAGCAGAGCACTCTTGCACTCTTTGGAGCCTAGAGAGAAAGGGCTGCTTCAACACCAGCCGCATACACAGACAGACAGAATTATTATCCGCCCCCCTGCCCACTTTGCTTTGTGCCTCTCTAGCTCTCTCTCTCAAAATCAGTGAGGGACCAGCCCAGCTTTACAAACACTGACGTAGATGGAGAATACCCATTGGAATATGGATTCACAGCTCTATCTTAGCAATACGAGATCACATAGACATGTGCACACAGAGTGACAACAGCTTCTCCAGCTACTGTGTGCAAAGCATCATGGCACCCACGCTGCTGGAGACAGAGGACATCCACTAACTCATCCTGTCCAGCCCCCAAGGTCTAATGCCAGATGGGCCCTGCAAAACACTACTATTTAGTGACCCACATGATGAAGCCTCTGTCTTTTGCCCTGGCCAGTTTCATCTCAGTGTCTGCGCATGGGCCTATGTGAAAGAGAGCAGGGCATGAAATTTCAGATCCAAGTCTAGGAGCCAAAAAAAGTTCTTGGTTGCCACAAAAGATGGAAGGAACAGCAACAGACACTTGTAAGTCGTAACTGGAAATTTTGCAGTCAGCTGCAAAAGTCTTTTTTTTTTTTTTAAACAGGTTATTGTTAAGCGTGTACATTATCTGCAAGACAAGTCCTCTCAACTCATCTAGAAACTGGTTAAAAGAAAGGGCAAGGATCTGTTTCCTTTCCTGGTTCCCTTCCCTCATGAGCCCTGTCCCCCCAACAAGAAACAGGCAGAGAGCTGCAGCGGACCCTCCCCGCCCCAGGAGAAGGTTCCCTCCCGAGCCCCGTCACCCCACCCCACCCAAAAAACCACATGCAGAGCCGCAGCGGTTTCCTCCCGCGGAGGGCGCACCCCACCCTCGCACCAGAAGAAGGTTCCCCCTTCCTACCCAGAAGGAAGCAGCAGCAGCCCCCTCCCTTCTCCACCCTCCAGCCTCTAACCTCCACCATTCCCCTCCAGCCTCTTGATCCTCCTTCAACTCTGCTCGCTGCCTCGCTCCACCTCTGTCACCACACGCATGTGTCAGCAGTGGGGGCGGGGCTCCGCTACGCTCTCCCTCCTCTCCCTCCCCTCGGCCAAAAGACGGCGTCACACGGATTAAAGGGGAAGCAAAAAATAATAATAATCTAGCCGCAACAAAAAATAAAATAAAATCCAGCTGCATTAAGTCACCAGCCCTCCGGCCAGAAATGTCATGCCTGGAAAGAGAGCATGTGTGTATATCTATGCACACACAGACCCCTCATGTATTTGCAGACTTTGTGGAGAGAGGATGACACCCAGAGGTATCTACAAAGCGGGGTGTCCATAACCTGGCAGGGATGGCCATGCTGGTTCCTAGCCCTACAGCAAGCACATAACTATGATGTGGGAAAGACCATGTAGTTGCTAATCCAGCTATATGGGAATCCCACATTCTCTACAGCATCTATCCAGAAACCACTGTATCGGGATTTGGACTCAAGGGATTAGAGTATTGTGGCTCAGACTCACCCCGGCCCCTGGTGATGGGAATGACTTCCTTGGCAGAGGGTGAGCTACAGTAGATCCTGCCATCTTCGATGCGGCTTTCAGACTCAGTGAAATCTTCGAAGGAGCAATTCACCCCAGCCGAAAGGTCAGGGACATTCCAGGCCTGCAGGACCAGCTGGAAGTACAAAGAGACAGAGGTCACACAGAGAATTTGTGAACAGGAGCTTGACAATCCACCAGAACAAAGTTACCAACAGAAAAGGCCAGGAGCAAGCCACCCTCCCTGAAACTAAGCAGGGAAGCCCTGCCCCATTCTAGAAGCATCTCACACATCTTGGACACCCAGCAGGCCAGTAAGAAGGAGAGACGAAGCCAGAGAGAATGATGTCTGTGCAATCCCAGGGTAAGCTGCTTACCGGGACCTCGGACATGGTGACTGATATGTTCTTGGGCTGGACTGTGAGCTGCACGCACTGGCGCAGGTCTGAGGCGAAGCGCTGTGGCTCATCAGCTCGTTCACACCGGTCCTTCCGTGAGCAGCTGGGGAGGGAAGAAACAACCACCATGAGACAAGAGGATACAAGCCACCTGAATTGAGGCCCAAGCTTCAGGCAGACCCAAAATAGAGGAGTTCCTGCCATGTCGGGCTTTGCATGCCATAACAGGCTGGAGCAGACTCAAAAACCCACAGTAGAAAAACCATGGGGCTCAGGCACCAAGAGCAAGAGATAAAGCGTGGATATCACACAACAAAGAGTCACAGAGCCGGAAGGGACCACAAGGATCATCTAGTCCAGCTCCCTGCAGGATTCACCACCCCCTAACCATCTGCACTGAAAAATTCATCCAACAAGAAACGGAGACTATTAAAAAAAATCTGCCACAAGCCGAGACCGGGACCAACCAGAGAACATCAACGCCTGAAATAATGGAATAATTTTTAGAAGCATGTAGTTCCCCCTGCTCTTCCACCTTAGAGTACCCCAGGCAGCTCTGCCAATGTCCTGCACGCCTGCCCTCTAGCCCCGCCTGCTGTTCCAGTTCCGGAGCCCCAGACACAGCTTTGCTGATGCTCATCGCTTCTGCCCTGCAGCCCCCCTGCTATTCCAGACCTGACCCCTACACATAGCTCTACCGGCACCCCTCACTCCTGCCCATGTCCCTCTGCACTAACAGTGGGGCGAGTTTTCGTTGATTCATAGGCTTGGAGGCCAGAAAAGCACATTATGACCATCTATTCAGCCTTCTCACGTAACACAAGCCCACAGAAATATATCCAGCTCATTCCTGTATCAAGACCCTCACTTCTGGTGGAACTAGATCAAGCTCTTTAGAAAGGCAGCCAGCCTTGCCTTAGAGAAGGGGTAGAGAACCTCTAGCCCATGGGCCAAATAAAGTACATGGCTGGTTCTTATTTGACCCCTTGCCAACTCCTGGAACTGGCCTGTGGATCCAATCCCTACCGTCAAGCACTGAAAAGGGAGCTCAGAGAAAGGGAGCAGAAATGAGGGCATGAGATTTAAATTTTGAGAATCCTGTGACCCCAGAGGGCACCAAAGCCCATGCAAAATATATCAAATACCAAACCAGGATTATGACCCGGTCCGCAGATCATATGGCTCCACTTGGAGTCCAGTGGAGTCCAGATCCACAGTTTAGTAACCTCTACCATAAACTGCAGCTCCTTCAAGGTGTGCTGCCCTGCTTAATGAGTTTAGAGACATTTCCTTTGCTTCCTCTTCCTTTATCTGTGATAACATTCCTTCATTCCGGGAAGTGTTTTAATCAAGTGGAGGAGGGAAACAATCAGACAGATACACATGGGCCTTTAAGAGCCTGGTGATAATCTGGGTGCTGTATCTCTCAAGGGGGCACCCACGTGGCACTGCATCTTGGGAGTCTCCAAACTGCACTGCATCCAACCCACCACCTTCAGAGGCTTTCAGGAAGGAGATGGTGCCTTGCGGTGCAATCCGCTGTGGGATTCAATGGGGTTACTCTGGAGTAAGCAGTTTGTGACTTGCAGCCTTGGAGTTTCATTAAAATGCTGCACATGGCTAGACAGCCGGGGGGTGGGGTGGGGTGTGTGTGTTCTACTACTCTCAAGCAACTTTTTAACTCCAGGCCCAAAAGCTTTCCTCTGAGTTTTATGTTGCCCTGCCTTCTCCCGCCCCCTCCCCCATGGCTTCACACTGTGTTCTTCCCTTCCCTCTTCTGCATAACAGCCCAGCTGGTGAGCTAAAGGCCCTTTGCTTCCAGTGCTCCTGAGCGAATGACAGCCCATCACTGCAGCCCGCTCTGTATGGTAAGTACAGGGGAAGGGATGATGACTGACTGCCTGGATGCAGGAAGGGAGGGCGGCGCTGAGGGCCCCTGCGGTTTAGCCTCTCCGTCTTTGCAGGAGGTCACACCAGCATCACTGCACAACTACAGGTGTCAGTGGCTGGCCTGGCCGTATCACACCATGCCATGGCTTCCTGCTGCTTGGGAGGGAGGACTTATTGCCTCTTCCCCTCTGACTTGAAATCTATCCCCAGGGAATAAAGATAGAGGCCTCAGCTTCTAGCAGACCGGAAGGCCTGAGGCCGGTCAGAGCGGGAGAGCATGTGAAATTTCCTGCTCTGGCTCTGCACCCTGTCCGCAAGCCCTGCTCAGCAGCAATAGTAATACTCCAGACCCACAGCCCTTGTTTCTGAGTGGATGGCAGGGCTCGCATCCTATTGGCACTCAGAATTATTAAAAAAAGGAAGCAGGAAGTGGAGGTATTTGTGCAATGTAATGGCTACCTGGAGTGTGAGGATTTTATATTTATTTATTTATAAAATCATTTAATACCCCACCCCTCCTGCTCCAAGCAGCCCGGGGCAGCTTACAATGTTACGGCAAACAGGATCCTGTGTCTGCTGCCTTGCCTTCTCTCTGTCCCTTCTTCCAGCCTCCTCCCCAGATCAGGACCTGATATCCCAGTTACTGATTCAGCAGACTGCTTTGGCTCCTGGCTTAGACCCTGGCTCAGCCACCCGCCTTTAGGCTCTTGATTTGGTTTTGTCTCTATCTGACCTTCTGGATTCAACTACTAACTCAACCATCTGATCCTTGGCTCTTGACAGAGCATGGATCCAAAACAGCAGCCCATCCACCCTCCCCACTAGGAAGGGCCCCTGATTGTGCCACTGCCCTATCTGGGGGGCTTTCTGCTACCCTTGTACCTCTTCCTAAGCACTCACACAGAAAAAAGACTGGCTGGGGGGAATGGACCACTGGACTAAAACACCTCAGCTGTAACACTACAGCTACTACAAAGTCAATTCAGCCCTTTGTCCTTCTGGGGTGGCTAAACTGTGCCTCCTGCAACTGTGTATCAACCCAGGACACCATCCCCTTCACCCTGTTACGATGGGCACTAGCAGCTGTCCTCTTCCTCCTCCCCAGAGATGGCTGTGTTTTGCCTGCACTCTGCGTATGGGCCGAGAAGTTATTTGTGGGGAAGGGAAGAGATTATTCTCCAATCTCTCTCCCCCGCTGGCTGTACTTTGCACACACACCTTCGTTGCTAATGAGATTGTCAGACAAACAGGATCTTGGCTCCATACAAGCCTACCTACCCCTGCTGCTTCTGCCCAACCTGCAGCCATAGCACTCAGTGTGTGATACACAGTCAGCTGCTCTGGGCACAGTCACTGGATTAGATCACCAGTGGGGAGGTAAACAGCAGGGGCACACCAGCCGAGGAGAAGCATAGACCTGATTTCCAGACACGCATCCTGACTATTAGTGAGTGTGGAGAGGAGGGAGGCTGGAAGCCGTACTTGTTGCTGAGATAGGGCAGTGATGGGCAACCCGGAGTTTAGAGAGACAGAGAGACAGCTGAGAGTGTGCCGCACCCACAACATCCCACAGTCCACTGCCCTGAGGTTAATGTAGGATTAGGCTCTCTTGTTCACTCCCTTGGGGGGTGTCAGGCCAGACACTCTTGGACTGGCAGCACTGGAAACAGGTGTCTTCTATTAAAACCTAGAACAGGATTGACATCAGGACATGCTATTCCCAGTGTGCCCCAGACTTGCCCTAGAGTGCCAACCTCAAAGAAAATCAGGTTTCCATGGCACATCAGTCCTGGATTTCTCTGATGAGGCGATCAATTCCTTTCACACAGGACAAACAAACAAACTCCAGCTCTTAGTGACCTTTGGTCAAAGACCTAAATGTCAAATCATCCAGTCTGGTCCTGTGTAGATGGCAAACTACCAAGTCTCACCCTAAACAAACCATCAATAGACATAAATGATACAACTCTCACAAAACTAAATTCTCATGTGCCCCAGGCAGAGAGCAAGAGCACTGTCAAAGTCCTCTACATCAGCAGGGAGTTCAATTTAGTGAGATACATCCAGTTGACAGAAGCAAGCAGCTCACACCACATGGCACAAAGGAAGGCAAAAAACACTGAAAGTCTCCAGAAAATCTGAGCTGGTGGAAAATTCCTTTCTGGTCCCTATTATAGTGATCAGTTAGGTTCCTGAATAAGACTCACTCCCCCGAGATAAAGTTTTCCATACAATCCGGTTCTCCGTAGCACTGGATGGACTGCACCATCCAGGGCCACAGTCAGCCCAGGCCAGGAAGCAGAGCATTGTTTATAAACATTGTCAGAAGTTCTTTTTGAAATACAAACACCAAGAGATTAAATGTCCTCAAACCAAAGGGCTGACACACTCCAGTTCTCTAGTACTGATCCAACAGCAGCACTGGATGAAGGATCAGAAGCTGCCAGTCCCACAAAAGGCGGGTCAGAGGCTGAGCACGAGGCACAGAGCAGTAAGTCTCTTGGTTGACCAGATGGCCTGCATTGATTTGTGCTGCAGGGGGATTCTCTCTGCTCCTCAAGTTGGGAAGCTCCATGTGTAATCCTCAGCCACCCTGCACATCTGACACTCAGAGACTGGCAGCTCAGAGCTAGCTGTCATCAATCAACCTGGCAGCCCATAGCATGGACAGAGGAGTTGGTGACATAGAAAGAACATGAGACAGGCAGAGAGGCTGTTATCTCCCTACCTACCTTAAGTGGGTGTAGACCACCCCTAAACCAGGGCCCCTCTGAGCTGGGTCGGCACCTGTACCCCTGTGTTCAGCAGGGTGGGCAGGTTTGGCAGCAGCTGCACGTTTCTTATTTGTTACTAGGGGAATTGGGAGAAAATGTGCTGAGTTGGGAAGCGGCAGCAGCTGCAGGACTAAGCAGGCATCACAGGCTTCAGCAAGAGCACTTGGAACAGCCACCCAAGCAAAGCATAGCTGCACTGCTGGGGACTCCAGAGAGAAAAGTGGGGACGGCTGCCCATCAGGAGTGAGGGGCATCAGCAGAGCTGTGTTCAGGGGTCCAGAAATGGAACAACAGGGAGAGGCGGGTCAGGAATGAGTGGTATTTGTGCAAATCCCAAGACTAGAATAGCAAGGGGGTTGTAGGCCAGGAGTGAGGGGCATCAGCAGAGCTGTGTTTAGGAGCCAAGGCCTGGAAGAGCAAGGGGACAGGAGGCCAGGACTGAGGAACATCAGCTGAGCTGTCAATACAGGGTTCCAGGACTGAAATAGCAAACGGTTGCAGGCCAGGGGGATGAGGCAGTGACAGAGTTGTGGGAGGGAAGGAGAGCAGGGACAGAAATAGCAGGGAGGTGTCAGACCATTAGTGAGGGGCACTGGCACATGGAAGGTCCAGGACTGGAATAGTACCTCAGTAGCACCTAGACTTCCAATTATGCCTGGCTCTGATCATCACCAGTCTCATTGGGTGCGTGGTCTCTTCCCCACAAAGCAGTCAGTTTGTTTTACATGGAGGGATTTCCAATGATATTGTGGCAGGAGACAGCACAAACAATAGATGAAGAATGCAACTAACTCAAGCCCCCAGTTACTCGTGCTTCCCTCATTCTGGGTTTGATGCAAGGATCCAACAGCCCTGCTCCTCAGAGAGCAGGAAAGAGGTTAATGTGTTAGCACTCTCTGATGTATGGAGAGGGTGGATGTGCAGAGATGGGGTCTCCAGGCTAGGCTTGTCATACTTACATGTTGTGTAGGACACACCAGCCACAGTGGGGGTCCCTGGAGCCCAGGCAAAGGTCACAGCTCTTATACTGCTCGCAGCTCTCCACCGGCACCCAGGTCACCTGGGGGACAAGTAGGGAGAGTCAGAAAATGATCATTCCAAGCAAAGAGCTCTCAGGCAGCTGATTCCCACCCAGCAAACTCCAAAGGGAACAACTACTTCTTTCCCCCCCAAACCTACATACACACAAAGGTAGCACGTTCTAGAGGGTGGGGTGGAGGACAGTAATAGGAACTGGTTTTTGTATGTAATGAATCTGAAGAACTGTCACAAATCAATGCGACTCCTGAAGAGATTTTAGAGCAGACTGACAAATTAAATAGTAACAAGTCACCGGGACCTGATGGTATTCAGTCTAGAGTTCTGTAGGAAATCAAATATGAAATCACTGAAATACTATTGTTAATATGTAACCTATCACCAAATATGCCTCTATACCTGAGAATTGGAGGGTAGTGAATACCAATTTTTAAAAAGCTTCACAGGCGACACTGAAAACTAGACTGGTGCCAGGTAAATTAGTGGAGACAGCTGTAAAGAACAGAATTATCAGGCATAAATGGGGAAGAGCCAACTTTCCAAAGTTTTAACAAAGTGAAGTCATGCCTCACTAATCTATTGGAATTTTTGAGGGTATCTGTAATCATGTGGATAAGGGAGATCCAGTTGATACAGGGTATCTGGATTTAGAGAAAGTGTTTGACAAGGTCCCTCATAAAAGACTCTTGAGTAACTAAGTAGTCATGGGATAAGAGACAGTATCCTGTCATGGACTGGTTAAAGGATAGGAAACAAAGAGTAAAAGTAAATGGTCATTTTTCACAGTGAAGAGAAGTAGCAGGGTGTCCCAGGGATCTGTTCTGAGACTGGTGTTGTTTAAAATATTAATTAAAAGACCTGGAAAAAGGAGTAAAGAGTGAGCTGATCAAATTTGCAGATGGCATAAAGGTATTCAAGATAGTTAAGACCAGAGCAGACTGTAAGGAATTATAGGAGGAACTTGAATGACTGGGTGACTGGGCAACCAAGTGATTGGCAGATGAAATTCAATGTTGACAAATGCAGAATGCTGCACATAGGGAAAAATAATCATAACTATAAATATACAGTGCTGGACTCTAAAATAAGTGCTACCAATTAGGAAAAGGATCTTGGAGTCTTTGTGGACAATTTATTGAATACTTCAGCTCAATGTGCAGCAGCAAACAAAAAGTCAAGGAATTATTCAGAAAAGGATAGAGAATAAAACAGAAAATACCATAAAGCCACTATATAAATCTATGGTGCGAGAACACCTCAAATAGTGTATGCAGTTTTGGTCGCCCCTTCTCAGAAAAAAGTTATAGTGGAATTGGAAAAGGCACAAAGAAGGTCAACAAAAATGATCAAAGGGTATGGAACAGCTTCCATAGGAGGAGAGGCACAACAGAGATTATTCAGCATGAAGAAGAGACAACTGACAGGGGATATGATAGAAGCTTGTAAAATCCTGAGTGGCATGGAACAAGAAAACAGGGAACTGTTATTTACCCTCTCAAATAATACTAAAATTAGGGGACGCTCCAAACTAGCAGCAGATTTAAAACAAGCAAAAGGAAGTGCTTTTTCACTTAATGTACAATTAACGTGTGGAACTTGTTGCCAGGGAATGTCGTGAAGGCCAATAGTATAAATGGGCTTAATGGAGAGGGTGGACTGGGTTTCCCCCCCTGTTTTTATGATTGCAATGTTTTAATTAGTTTTATATTATATGTGTGGTTTATTGCTGTTAAATAAACACATAAATAAGGACAGGACAAGTTCTTGGAGGATAGGCCCATTAATGGCTAATAGTCAAGTAGGTCAGGGGACACAACCTCTGACAGTTGGGAGCTTGGAGTGAAAAGCAGGGAATAGATCACTCTATCATAACTTGTTGAGTATTTCTCCAAAGTGACTAAGAGTAGCCACTGTCATTCAGCTCGATGGACCATAGATCTGACCCAATATAGCACTTCTTATGTACAGATCTCCACGTGGCAGGATGCTGTGGGTGAGTCCTTGCAAGACTGTCCATCACCCAACAGCACCCTGTCACTAATCACGTGGGGGCCTCTGGAAGGGGTGATTACTAGGGATGGGAATTTCTGATTTGGTTCTATCTGAAAATTCAGATCTTTTTCTGTTTTGGATGATTTGGATCTTTAACACTGATTTTTTGATCCGGATTTTTTGCATTGCAGTTTGTTCCCATTGACTTCAATGGGGAAAAAATGCATGCAAAAAATCTGAATCCGAATGAAGATCCAAAATTCCTAAAGAACCGAATACGAAAAATCCAAATCTGAAATTTCCCCTGCAGTCCCACCCCTAGTGATTGGCTTAACAGAGAAGCAATTAACTCAGGGTTGGGCTACTTAAGCTAACTAGCCCAGGTGAAACCAGGTAAGCAGAAGCCAGGTCAGGGGATGAGCTGGCTGGGATAAAAGGTTGCAGTCCACAGTAAGAGGCAAACAAGGGTAAAGCAAGGTTTGGCATGGACTCAGAAGGCTGGAGTTCACCTCAAACATTCTTCAAGGGGGGGCTGGGAGCTTGCCCAGTGACCCTGAGGTACACAGGTTCACCCTGAAGCTGGCCAGTCAGTAGGGAAAGGCCCAGGGGCTTTTAAAAGCCCAGTCTTCTAAGGGGCTAATAGCCTGGTAAGAAGGCAGGCAGCCTAGAAGGAAGGTTCTGAAAAGAACTGGCTGTGAATTGTGGCTTCTGGGCCTGCTCAGGACCGATACGGGAGGAAGCCTGGAGAGGACAGGACTACATCAGAGGTGAAAAGGCAACGGGGATGTCACCCTCCTTTCTGATGGCACCCCATGCTTTATAGAGGACTGGGCATCACAGTGCTTCATAGGGGTGCGGCACTGTTGGAGAGGGGGCAGGTAAGTCCCTATAGGCCATTTCTGCCACCCCCAGAAGCCCCAATTCATCAGGCTAACCATAGACACCCCTGGCTGACTCAGAGAAATTGGGGCCTCCCCCCGAGACTCTGGGTCAAAAAACCTGGCACAGTAGCGGGCCTAGGATGGGGGTGGCTCTGTTATACCCCCATAGAGAAGTAGACAGAAACAAGCAGGAGGGATAAAGGGAGTTATAGGCCCAAGGGGTCTGCCAACAAGGCCTAGTCAAAGTGTGCCAGTGTTAGAAATGGGGGGGATGTGGCAGTGAAGGAGGAAAGAGAAGGGCAGGAAGTGATAGTGGATCAGACCTACTATTAAGGGCGCCTTAAAGATACTCCTCTAGATATTCCTCCCGGCTAACGCTGCACTGTATTAACAGCCCCCTCCCCTGCACCACCATCACCAGGCTTGAAAGGGTCAACAGAATATAGGTCAAAGCCCAAGGCCTCCACTAAGCCCTATGTTAATGATCTGAGGTGCCCTGTTTCTTTGAGGCTGCTGATCAGAGCAGGGGGAGGAGCAGGCAGAGGCCCCACTTCTGAGCTTTCATCTTGCTCCATGTTCCCCCAGAGCCAGCACTAAGTCTAGGAAATCAAGGAGTGGGGGGTGTTATTAACCCAGATCCTGCCTTGGAACAGGCCCTTTGAACAGCTGCTGGCAACTCCCAGGTCTCATGCAAAATGCACAGCTGCAGACGCAGGTGCGCAAGAGGAAGGGAGTGCATGGGATCCTAACCACACAGCTGGACAGCACAGGCCCTACAACCCCACATGCTGGAGAGCGGTTCTCACCAGCCCGCTCCTCTCGAACTCCACTGCCCCAGCACACGGATCATTCCAACAGTACCAAAGTTTAGCACGTGTCGGTTCCATCCTGCCTCCCAGCCGCATGCCACACAAAAGCCACACAACAGTAGCCAAGAGAGCAGAACAAAAGCGTGTGGGAGTGCAGGGAGACATCTCTGCTGCCACAGAGAGCCCAGGGGGTCAACATTAAGAAGGGGGATGTCTCCTGCAATCCTCGGTCCCCTACTTCTATACCCCTACACCGAAATCCTTGGAATCCCACAGCGCTACAAGACACCCCCCAATGTATGAGGTGCTTGGTCAAAGTGACACTCCTACACAAACCAGGTACTCAGAAGAGGTGGCTCCCATTCTAAAGGCAGAGGGACACGGTCACACGGTGATCATCACAGCCAGGAGACAGCAGCCTGCAAAAGGATGGGCCCTTGCCAAGGCCGCATGGTCTCTAGAACTGAAGCAGCGTTTTAGACCGAGGAGAGCTCAGGAGGCAAACCTGAATGTTCACTGAACCCCTGTTGCTAGCAGGTTCCTCCACCAATGCCAGTCCCCAGCAATGTGCCTAGAGCATGTTCCAGGCAGGGGCTCCATGGCCCAGCCTGGGCAGCAGTAAAAGCCTCTTCCACTCCACCAGTGCAGGATGGGTTTGGGGATTGCTGAGGCAGCATCATGCCACTCCCTGCTACAGACCCAAGCGGACTTTAAGTATTCAACAAGGAGGAATAAATCCAACCTTCCCTGAGTAAGTAACTTGATTTTCACAGAGCGTCAAAGTCCAGCATGCTTTCCCCCCTTCGCTCACAGGAGAGTGAGAATTCCAGTGCTGGCATCATCATAGCCAGGAGGTCCTCTGCACCCTCACGTTCCTAGGCACAAAGCAAGGGGAGATCTGGTCCCCAGGAACAAAGGACATTCCAAGGCAGCCCTGGTTCTTGGGCTATCGCAGCCAGAGAAATGGAATCAGCTATGAAAAGCTTGTGTGAAGGTGACCACAAATATGAAGAGATCAGGGTTGCATGCTGGATACTTGGGCTCCTACGCCTACTTTGCATGAAGCCTGAGCACAAGGCTCAGAAACACCCTCCAGTGTCCGGGATCTGCACAGGTTCTCTGCTTCCCAGGTCAGGGAGACCTTGCCTATCCCCCTCTATCTTGTATTAATACTCTTCAGTCTGGGATATGGCTGGAGTAATCACAGAGGCCTCCAAGAGCAGCAGGTTTTCTGTAGTTATCAGCTGTGAAAACTATAGAATTGTGTAATCACATGGTGCAATCCTGAACCCCCAGCCCTTGGAAAGTAGAATTGAAATGGACACTGGGACCTACTCCCAACCTAACAATTAATAATGATTAGCTGAAAGGCCTGGAAAAAGCATTCCTCTTCCAAGGGCCCGCCCTGCAGTACCCACTGTGAAGCCATCTCCCTTGGGCATTGCCACAGCCTTTGCCCTCTGGATGACTCTGGACACATGAGGAGTACTCTGCCCACCTGGGTAGACTCAACCTGCCACCTAGCTCATTAACAAACTCTCCTCATCAAAGAGGAGGAGGATGGAGGGAGAGGCAGCTCTACATATATTACCCAGCAGCTGCATGAAACAGGGAGTGGATTTAAACCCAGGGGCAAAGGCGTTAAGAAATCCTAAATTATTTCCATAAATTATTATTAAAACTAGAGAGAGGAGAGTAACAAATAAGGGGACAAAGAGATCAAATTTATCCACTATGGAGGCTCTCTGGCTGCCCTGGAAAGAAAGCGTGGGGGGGGGGGGGGATAAAAAGCCTGGTGCTGCCCTTAGTCTTGACCTACAGCTCCCCCTGCAAAGTCATCCAGGAATGCACAGACACACCCCTTAGTTCCAGCCTGCAGCCCCCCTGATAGTTTAAGTCTGTGGCTCCCCACCTTGCCCTGAAGTGTCATCTTGGACCTGACTAGGAGTCCCCATTCCTGTTATTCCAGAACTGACACACTGTGTGATGGGGGGTTGGGGAGTTAAGACGATACTCGCAATTCCTGGGCTGAGAATCACCAAGCTCATTGTTACAGTGAGGGACACGCACAGCATTCAAAGGGGGCACTAACCCCCACCCTGCCTAGGGGTTCCAAGCCCTTGCAACCCCTCACACCTCTCAAGATCACACCTGAATAGCTAACTTAGAACAAGCAGGGATTTTGCATTGCCCCCTCTTCCTGCGCCAGACCCCCGCACTCTCCTTAATCTGACAGCAGGAGTCAGCCTTAAAGGGTTACAGGCTCTATATTAATTGCTCCTCTAGATTTGATTAAAATCCCCTCGTTCCTCAGGCCCTTCGAGCTGTGTTACAACTGTTCATTTAATTACTTTCCACCGGCACCCTGATAACAGTGGGCTGCGGACACGAGCTTCTTTTTTTTTATTAACAAAAGGAGAGGATAGTTGTGGGAAGGGACAGCTGGAAAGGGAGAAAACCTCTTTACTCTGATAGCTAGGAGACAGAGCAAGGAAGGGATGCCACAGGGGTCACTGTCCTCCCAGCCGATCAAAACAAACATGGCTGCCTCGACCACAGGTTGCTGGCTCCAAGAAGATATCTTCGACTGGAAAATGAGCCAAGGAGAGGAATCTCAGCCTGATGCTTGGGGCTACAGGTGCCATTGAAACCATCCCCGCATTTAGCAAGTTCAGCCAAGAATCAAATGGGACCCACAGAGCAAACAACCAACACACCCTGCTGGGGTCAAGCTTTAAGCACACTGGCAGGAACTAGGCCTTGAACCAGCATCTCCTGGTCTCTGCTTGCCTCCATCACTACTGCTTGCTTGCAGCTCACACCATTGCCCAGCAGGTCCCTTTCCACACACCCCAGCTTCCTGATTAGCAGCCTGCATACATAAAGGCAGCCCAGCAGCAACAGGAGGCTGGGTGGAGCAATGCCTTCTTCATTCATTTTTTATTATTATTATTATTTATTATTTAGGAGCTTGGTACATTTTGCAAAGTCAATCACTTATTTATTAATTAATTATGATAAAACTATGGTATTAGTCTTCGCAAGGCATTACCAGATCTCTACCTGGGGTACTGATGGTACCAGCATAATTACCAGTTATAGGTATTTAGGACTTACCTTCTCTTTTTCTGGGTGCTGGCATAAGCATTTTGATTTTATTAAATTAAAGATGGTACAATCTTCAAACACTCTGTTCAAATTTTGGAGATCTAATGGCAAAAAAATGTTGCCATATATTCTCATACTGGCTTCAGATACGCACGATGGCTGACTACCGCCTTTCCAAATTATGTTGGTCAGAACAATTGTATTCCAGATATGGCACATTATGGAGACGAGACCTGACCATAATGCTAAGTAAAGTTGGGTTTTCACCCTCTAACTTTGATAGTCTCTCCATGAAATGCGCCAAGGGGATTTTAAAAATTAGGCTGAATTATATCTATGCCCAGATGAATATGGAAGCCTTATCTCTATTAAGGGTGGCCCCTTGGTATTGTAAATTTAAGCAAATACATAAATTAGAAAAATATCTTACTAGCATCAGTAACTTTACAGTCCATAGGGCTCTGACACTCTTGTGTTTCCAATTGATGCCCTCAAGTGTATTGGAGGGAAGATACAATCAGATCCCTTACGAGCTTAGGTTTTGTACATGTGGTTCAGGACAGGTGGAAGATCTCCCCCACGGTTTGTTTGTTTGCAGACATACCGAAGAGGTAAGGTGTAAACTACTGTTCCACATTTTGGTGGGAAAGGAGTACTGGGATATTCAGCATCGCCTTGTCTTTCTTCTGGCTATCGAGCATGACCCATCTACAGGGGCATAGCTAGCTTGGGATGGGCCCAGGGACAAGAAACCTTCCTGCCGGTGGTGAAGCTGCCGGCCGGCCTAGGGGTGCCTCCCAGCTCAGCCGGCCTGGGGTGCTGGGTTGCTGGTGCTTGGGACTTACCTTCTCTCTGCAGAGTCTGCAGCGTGCTGCTGGTGGCCTGCTGCTGGGCCCATCCATCTTCTGGCCCAGTGACAAGCTGGTCCCATGGTGCACTCTGTCTGTCGCAACTCGCTGCCTGCACGCTGCAGCCGAGCACGGCCAGCAGCAGCAGGGCCATTGCTGCCCCAGCCCACCCGACCAGCCCTGGAGGCTGGGGGCTGGGCAGGCAGGGTAGGCCGGGCCGGGTCGATACGGGGAGTGCCGGAACAGGAAGGTGTCCGCCAGTGGCTCCACTCTTGCTGCCGGGCACCTTTCCACTCTGGCTGGGCCTCCCTTGAGCCCTTCCTGGAGCAGGTCAAGACCGGTGGGGAGGACTCCTCCTTCACGTCGCGGCGCCATGGAGGGAGCGAGCCAAGTCGTGAGGCTTGAGAGTGTGACCTGGCCTGACGCAGACTGCTGCACGAGGCCCCTCCCCCTGCCCACGGCTACAACGTTGTATCAGACATAATGTTGCAACTGCGGGCAGGCAGGGGCCCACACAGCAGCCAGAAGGGCCCCCAGCCAGCTCAGGTGGCAATTTAAAAAGAAAAGGGGGGAGGAGGAGGTTAGTTACCTTGGACATTGGGCCCCCCAGCCAGTATGGGCCCTGGGACAAATGTCCCTGTTTGTCCAATGGTAGCTACATCCCTGCCCATCTATAGAGAAGATTGCTAATCTGGTTTATGCCTTGGCGTCTAGACGGCATGCCATTAAAAACAGCCCAGTGGTCCTTAACTGCTAGTAAACTGTATTGATTAAGCGTTTGTTTTTTTAATGTATTCTGTTTTATTTATTCTTGTATGTGTTGTTTCAACCTTTTGGTTATGACAATAAACTCTCTCTCTCTCTCTCTCTCTCTCTCTCTCTCTCTCTCTCTCTCTATATATATATATATATATATATATATATATATAAATAAATATGATGATCATTACCTAGTTTACCCTTACAACAACCCTGTGAGGTAGGTTATTATTATTCCCATGTTACAGGTGGGAAAACGAGGCTGAGAGATTTTGGGTGAAAACAGACATGACACTAACTCCACTTTAACACTCTGTTTTAACATTTCTTATGCATGTTGCAGGGCTGCACAGGCCACCAATACAGCCCTGCAACATAAATAAGAAATGTTAAAACGGTGTTAAAGTGGAGTTAGCATCATGTCTGTTCTCACCCACCGACTTGCCCAAGCCCAGAGCGAGTTCATGGCTGAGACAGGATTTGAATCTTGATCTCTCACGTCCAAGTCCAACACCTTATCTCTTGTCTGAGCCTGACTCACCTGGTTCACTCCTGACTCTGCTATTTCTCCTGGACGTTATCCTGACTTATCCAAGGACCCATCCCCACAGTCTGCCCTAGTCTCAAGAAGGTTTTACAGGAGCACAGAATTATAGACTTAGAAGGGGAATCAAAAAAGGTCATCTAGTTCAACCCTCTACTTTGATGTAGGATGGCTACAGCGACATCCCCAGCAGATGGCCATCCAGTCTTTTTCGAAAAACCTCCAGCCCTACATCCCATTCTATGCTATAGAGCAGAGGAGGGCAAAGTTACCAAGTCCGAGACCTGTATACCAACATTTTCATGTTGCAGAGGGCCATGAGATACTTTACACTGATCACAGCTTCCCCCACTCCCAGGGACAGAAAAGCTTTGTTTCCTCCAACCCTCAAAGGTCCAGCTCCCAGGTAGTCAGGTGAGTTTGGGCAGTGGCAATAGCAGTTCAGATTCCACTGGCCCTGCTCCCACAGCCCCCAAGAGGCAGCAGCAGCAGCAACAGTGGAATTGCCGGTTCGGCTTCTCTTGCACCTGAAGGAGCCAGTCACAGTACCCCTAGGTAACCACTTCTGGCAAGAGCTGCAGTACAAGTGCCCGAGCGCCACATGTGCTCCCGAGCCACCATTTGCCCACTACTGTCCGTTACAGAACACGGAGGTGGAAATTACCTCAGGAGTCATCTAGTCATCAACGCAGGATTCTCCCTCACCCCCGTCTCTCAGTGTAAGCCCTAGAGCAGGGACCAGGTCTATTCCATTACTTTGTAAAGCACCAGGTACATTGTTAGCACTATATAAATGCTTACTACTACTACTACTACTAATAATAATAATAATAATAATAATAATAATAATAATAATAATAATAATAATAATAATAATAATAATAATAATAATAATAATAATAATAATAATAATAATAATAATAATAATTCACCATACTTAAGCCTAAGCCAAACCATCTGCACAGAAAAATTGATCCAGCAAGAAACCAAGACTAATAAAAATTTGGTCTTAAATTAAGGATTGTCAAACCCTTTAGCATCTGTAGGTTAGAGGGCCATGACCAATGACGGGTCGAATTTACACCCACTCAACATCAGCCCATAGGTAAAAGCAAAGGGAACAGCAGTTGCTGTCACCACTGCTGTACAGCTGTTGCTGATATCACAATAGGCTGTTCTGACCACAGCCAAGTTGGAGGAGTCAGAAGTAGGGTTGGCACAGTACGGATCAATCAGAGGGGGTAGGCATAGAATTAAGTCATGGAGGTCTCAAAATCTTTAATGACTGAAGGCTACAGGCCTGATGACCGAGACCGAAGGTAAGGTCACCCGACATTGGAACGCAGATAACTAATGTTCGCCAGGAGACTGGGAAGACACACAGATGTGCAGCCTCATGTTCCCACCCTATGCCTGGCGGCTCAGCTGATGGCCAGCCATGACAGCCAATGGCGGATACTCTGGGAAAGTGGGGTAAAGTGATAACGCACTGCCCCAGTCAGTCAGGATAGCTCCCCGGCATGTTGGTGGTTAACAAAACATTTATTTTTAACTAATATACAATTATTCCGCAAAGTATTGTGGGTTACAACTAGTAAATTTTATTTAAAAGGGGCTGGCAGGGCTTTCTGCCTCATAGTCATACCCTTCTGCAGTGTGAACTGTATGTTGCCATAGGGGCTCTCTGAGCCATGACAGGGTCTCACTCCACAAAGGGAAGTGGCCAGGCTTGGCACACAGGGGTCAATAACTGTGACAGATGGCATGGTCTGACTGTTCAGAATGTAGAACTGGGAGTTCAGAGACATGGTTTCTCTCTCCATCTTTACCACAGATTTCAAAATGTGACCTTTGGCAAGTTCCTTTTCTCTGATCTGGTCTCAGATTCTACACCCAGACAAGGCAAGGAGTGAGGGGATCGTGACTTCACATCTCTAAAAGCTACATATCAGCAGTGCAGACATGGAAAAAAGGACCAATGCAGCCTCTTCAGGCAGCGTAACACCCTCCCCTCTGTATCACCAGACCGTGGCAGGGGATGGCTCATCTGGATGCAGAATCCAGAGCATCAGCATGATGGCTGCAAGGCTCTGATAAGGCTGGACAATCGGAGCCTTCCTGTTTGCATACTAAGCGCTCCTGTTTGTTTGTTTCTTCTATGCTTTGGGCTTAGAAGAAAACAGCAGGAGGGAGTAAGGGGGAGGGAATTGATGTTATCCCTGTACCTCTAGGGCAGGAAGGGGAGACAGCCCAGTGCAAGGGAGAGCTCAGCCCTGCATGAAGTTTGTCCCTGAAGAGTCCAACTCAGAAATAAGCCCACCTCCCATAAACAGCTCCCTGATCAGGCTCCTCCCACTCCACCCTCCACCAAAAGACCCTACTACAACAGCCAGGCTGAGAGCACAAACAACAAGTCAACAAAATGTGGCAATGGCAGGGTGAAATGGAACCAGAGGGTCAGCTATCTTGAACTTGGTCCTAGCCAAGAAGGAAGAATTGGTCAATAATGGGTACAGGGAACTGTGGTGGGAATGACCATGTAATATTAACATTCATGATCCTAAGAATGACAACAGTCAATCATAAACCTTGAACTTCCGAAAAGCTGATTTTAATAAACTCAAAAGAATAATGAGTAGGAATTCTATGGTTATATAGTCTATAGGAGAAAGGAGTTCAAGAAGGCTGGGACTTTCTGAAAAGAGAGATACCGAGTGACAATCACACATGATCCCAATGAAAAAGAAAAAAGGGAGACACCTAAAGAAACCAATGAGGCTGCACAAGGAACTTATCAATGAGCCAATCCAAAGGGAAACATATAGAAATGGAAGGAGGGACAAGTCACCAAACACACAGAGACAAGTAGTCCACACTTGGAGGAACAGTGTTAGGAAAGCTAAGGCACAAAATGAGCTAAAGCTAGCAAGAGATGCTAAGAAACAACAAAAAGGAGGCTTCCAAGTATGTTACAAGCAAGAGGAAAAATAAGGAAATGATGGGTTCATTGTGCAATGAGGATGGTGAAATGTCAGTAGGCAGCAAAGAGAACACAGAACTGCTGAATTTCAATTTTTCTTCAGTCTTCACCAAAAAAAAGGAATCTGTGTCCAACTTTAGAAAGGCTGCATGAATGAAAAGGTGGGGGGGAGGGGTAAGTTAAAGGCCAGGACAGATAAAATGGTGGTCAGAAAATATCTGACTACTTTGAATAAAATTCAAGTCTCCAGGGTCAGACGAAATACACCCTAGGGTACTGAAAGAACTAACTGAAGTACTCTCAGAACCTCTGTCAATTGTCTCTGAGAACAGGTGAGATGGCAGAAGACTGGAGATGGCCAAATGTTGTCCCTATTTAAAAAATTTAAAAGGGAGGATCTGGGAAATTATAGGCCAGTCAGCCTGACTTCAATATCTGAGAAGATACTAGAACAAATTATAAAGCAGTCCGTGGCCCTTTTTAAACAAGGCACACCCATTCATGCCCACATTGGCCCATCTCATGTGAAAGCAGCGGCAAGTGGGTGGGCAGGCACGCTCCTGTGAACAGACCTCCACCCATGGCCCCCACACAGAGCAACCAGCGAAAATGCAGATTGCTCCATGCATGGGGATGTGTGTGCGCCAGTCTGCACCCACCCGTCTGCCCCTGAAGCAGCGCAACCACGGACCACCTCTGTGGGGGGGCGGTCCATTGTAAAAAGGACAATGTGTAAGCATTTTGATGAAAATGCACGGATTTGTCAGATATAAGTCATGCCAGACTAATCTCGTCTTCACTGATAGAGTAAGTTTAGTGGATGAGGAAAATGTTGTGGACGTAGCATATCTTGATTTCAGCAAAGCATTTTACAAAGTTCCATATGGGATCCTCATTGGCAAGCTAGTGAAGCATGAGCTGGAAGACACTACGTTAAGGTGGATTTGCAGCTGGTTGAAGAACTATACTTCAAGAGTGATCAGCAGCAGCTCATCACCAAACTCCAAATGGGAAGGAGTTATTGAGTGCCATCCCGCAGGGCTCTGTCCTGGGTCAAACGGTGCTGCTCAACATCTTTATTAATGATATAGCTGAAGAAGTGGAGGGAATACTTATCAGGCTTTCAGATGACACAAACCTGGGTGGGGTAGCTAACACCTGGGAAGATAGAATTAGAATTCAAAACAATTCTGAGAGGTTAGAAAACTGGGCTGAAATTAACAAAATGAAATTCAGCAGAGATAAATGTAAAGCTCTATAGTGGGGGGTGGGGGGAAAACATGCAGAAAGAAAAAGACAGGATAGTTAGTTGATTTGGAAGCAGCACATGTAAAAAGGATCTAGGGATTGTGGTTGATCAAAAGCAGAACATAAGTCAGCAATGTTATGTGGCTGTAAAAAGGCTAATAATGTTTTAGGCTACATTAAGAGAAGCATAGTTTCTGAGTTATGGGAAATAATAATTCCGCTCTATTCTGGACTGCTGAGACCTCATCTGGAATACTGTTCAGTTTTGGACACCTCATTTTAAGAAGGACATTGACAAATTGGAATGAGATCAGAGAAGGGCAAAAAAAGATGATAAAGAGTCTGGAAAGCAAGTTTTATGATGAAAGGTTGAAGGAACTGGGTATGTTTAGCCTAGAGAGACGGAAATTAAAGGGAGACATGATAGCGGTCTTCAAACATCTAAAAGGATGTCACAAAGAAGATGGGAAGGAACTGTTTTCCATTGCCACAGAGGGCAAAACTAGCAATAATGGGCTCAAATTACAGGAAGGTAGATTTCAGTTAAATATCAGGAAAAACATGCTAACAGTAAGAGCTGTGCAGCAATAGGACATGTTGCATAGGCGCCCCATTGTTGGAGGTTTACAAAAAGAGGCTGGGCAGCCATCTATTGGAGAAGTTGTAGCTGTGAACTTCCTGCATCAAAGCAGATGGCTGAACTAATGACCCTTGAGATATCTTCCAACTCTATGGGTGCTTTTAAACGAGCAAGGCTTGAGGAGAGGTTCGTGGTCACTGTGTGGCATAGCTGCGGAGCACCCACACACATGGATGGAGTGTGTTTAAAGCGATTCTAACGTGTGGCTCAAAGGGTGGCCACTGCAACCACAAAAGCAGCTTCCACACACTCCCGCCACCACAGACCGGCCCTACAAACAACACATACGGGCAACCATTCCCCTCCCCAGCACCCGGTAACAACCCCCACCCTCTGCCATGACACACAGTCCCAGACACCATGGAAACATGCAACCGAAGCAGCCAATAACCCTTCCTGCCCAGGAGCTGGTGCAGCCGCTGGCAGTCCTGGACAACAACGGAACAGAGATGCATACCGGGCAGGACACAGACGATGCTGCTGTCCTCCATGGCATTGGCTCTTCTCTCATGTGTCGTGAGAGGAGTTTGTTGTGCTTTGAGCCAACAAGGTGCTGTATTTCTCGTGCATGTCCTTTAAGAGCTCCCAGTAGGGCCGTGGGCAGGACCAGGGAGGCAGTGGAGTCACAGATATGTCAGCTGGTGTGGGTGGGCACCCTGGTTCATACGGGCAGGGGATGTATGGGCGCCTGTCTCCATGCAACTTTTCGGCTTCCCCCACACGGCGCATTCTGGAGTTTTCAGCAGTGCCCCGTGAGTGGCCCTGAGTGGATGACGTGTGGGTCATGGGAGCACACATCCACCCACCACACCACCTTCAAATGAGCGGTCGGGTGGGTGGGTGGTTGATGGGTGGCCATGTGTGGTAACATCTCATTTCAAAACACCCTCTGATTCTATGGTTTGGAAGCCATATTCCACTTAGGGACCCTCCAAACAACAGTCCTTTCCCCGAGGTCATCTCAGCACTCCACCCACCTCCTGGGGAGCAACAACAATCTGCGGTTCAAATTCTCCTCTGGCTGGATTGAGTCCATGTCCTCGCTCTGGTACTTCATGCCTGGGTGGAGGCAGGGGTGGGTGGGCACAGATGTAGGCACATGGGTTCCCAGGGGCGGTGGGCCCTCTAGAGAGGGAGAGGCAATGCCCTTCCTGGCCCCCCAAGGCTCCCCCGCAGCTTTAAAAAATGGGGGGGGGGGGAACGGCCCGTCAGCATCGCGCTGAATGTGCAGAGCCACCTCGAAGAACCTTGTTTAGAGAGGCAGAGACCTTCTGAAGGTTTCTGCCTCTCTAAACCAGGTTCTTCGAGGTGGCTCTACACATTCTCACATGCGCACACAACCAGTGACTCACCCCACCTCCCCGAAGGTTTCCTAAGGAAGCCTTCAGGGTCAAAAGGGAGGCGTTCTCCCTTTAGGCGGAGTGAGCGGCTAGAAGGGCCGTCCATTCCACATAAAGGGACCCTGCAATACAAGAGTGCCGCAGGGGGCACTTTTGCATTGCAGGGGCCGGGCAAGGGGAAAGTTCATACGGGGGCGCCCAATAGAAGCGCCCCCGGTATGAACTAAAAGCTGCGCGTGTGTCAGCAGTTCCCAGCCTGTGCAGGGGGCTGGGAGCTGCTGATGCGCGCACAGTTCTTAGCCTTCCCGAGTCCCTCCCTCCCTGCTGGATTCCAGCAGGGAGGGAGGGAGGGACTCTGGGAGGCTAAGAGCTGGATGCAGTTCTCCCTAGTACCTCTGTGGATGCAGGTGGCGGCGCTGAAGTCGGACGAGGAGAGGTCAGGACCCGGCCCCACCATGGTTGGTAAGTAAATTGCGGAGCCCGGGGTGGGGGGAGTGTGGGCACACGGGGGGAAGGTAGGGTACCTGGGGGGCGTGTGCGGGCATAAGGGAGGAGCGGGGGGATACATGGGGGGTGAGTACAGGCACACGGGGGAGGAGGGAGCGGGGGGTACATGGGCAAGTGCGGGCACACGGGGGGATTGGGGGTGGGTTAGAGCAGGGGGGTGATGGGAGCCAGGGCTCCTGGGTTCCCTGGAAGGGGAGTAGGGGGCTAGTGGGTTAGAGCGGGGGGGTGTTGGGTGTGGCGTAACGGAGCCCACTGGGGTTCACCCCAGCCTCCCGGCACCCCGTTACTTATTTACTGGTCTCTCTTCCGCTGCCACCACCCAGAATATTTACTTAGATTTCCAGTCTCATCCCTCTGGGGAGAATGAGGCCTCTTCTGCTTCTTTAAACAGCCAGGCTCACAAGCTTTATAAAACAGTTCCCAATTTCTGCCGCCTGAGCGTACAGAGGCGTATTTGCTAACACATACACACACACACAGATCTTTCAGATAAAAAAAAAAAGGAATATTACTTTAATGATAATATAAACCCAGCATCACAGGCTGCAATCATGTGAGGCACATTGAATCCTTGAGCAAAAGCAATTGATCAGAACAGTTTAGGCACAATGGCCTTTTTAGTAGCATCTAGCCTAAACTGGTCCCTCAGATGTAACATTCAATTACTCACAGCTTCAGGTGTGCCTTGGCCTTGCAGCAAAGGGGTTCAGTCCTTAGGTTCAGTTTAATCCAAACAGGCCAGGAGCCATTCCCTTAGCTCCAGAGCCAAACCAGTCCCTACCCCTCAATCGTGATTGGTCCTTGGGAGGTTACCTGGCTGTACCTAGTCCAATCAGAGAATGACCCCTCCAGTCATGCTGGCTGTAGGCCCCTTCCCCTGGGATTGTGAAATCCTGCCATGCGTCTGGTTGCGAAATCAGGCCTAGTCAACCTGGAAGCCAGAGTGTCAGTGAAGGTCACCTGGAAAGGGCAGGGTTGCTGCTTGCAGCTTCTGCCACAATGGGAGCCAGGGCTCCTGGGTTCCCTGGGAGGGGAGTGGGGGGCTAGTGGGTTAGAGCAGGGGGATGGTTGGGTGGGAGCCAGGACTCCTGGGTTCCCTGGGAGGGGAGTGGGGGGCTAGTGGGTTAGAGCAGGGGGATGCTCCAGGGGAGCCAGGATTCCTGGGTTCCCTGGGAGAGGAGTGGGGGGCTAGTGGGTTAGAGCAGGGGCCCGGGGGGCTGGGAGCCAGGGCTCC
>QEPC01000381.1:783609-833066 GCA_003113815.1 Sphenodon punctatus
GGAGGGGAGTGGGGGCTAGTGGGTTAGTGCAGGGGGGACTGTGTGTGGTAAAATGGAGGTTTGGAAATCCTGAGAGAGATGTCACTGCAAGTCATGCAATTTTAGTTGCGTTCAAAATGCTGGAAATGGGATGTGCGTGGTAAAATTGGACTCAGGCTGTGACTGGGGTACTTTACAAGGATGGGTCCCTGTGTTTTGGGTTTATAAATTATTTATTTTAAGCTCGATGGATGGAAGAAAACACAGTCTACATGCACGATGTTAACCCTGGGAACTCCTTGCTGCTGTGTTTTGCCAGTGTTTTGGGTGTTTCCCTGTGTTTGGGTTTGTAAATTATTTATTTTAAGCTTGATGTGCATGTAGACTGTGTTTTCTTCCATCCAATATTAACCCTGGGAACTCCTTGCTGCTGGGTTATGCCATGCCACTGGCCGACCGTCCCCCTGGTTCCGCCTACCATCTCCCTGGCTCCGCCCATAGGCCCGCCGGCCTTACTACCCCAGTGCCCCTCCAACATCAAAACCAACCAGCCGTCCCTGTACCTTCTGCCCTCTCAACTATGAGGAGGAGCCTACGCATCACAAGCTCATGTCACATATGCCCCCAAGTGGTACTATCATCTAGCTACTTCAGGTGGAGCTGCCAGACAAGGAATCTTCTATTTTTAGCTCATTCCAAACTCTCTGTCTTCCCTAGCTCCCTACTGCTACTGGCTCAGCTGGAACACCTTCTAGGAAGGAGTAGGTCAGCCCCACCCTGGGAACACCTAGCCAACTCTAGCCCTGGCCTGGACCAGCAGGAGCCACTGCTTTGTTAATGACTAATAAATCGTGTCAATCCCATTGCCATTAGCCCAGGAAAGGGGGAGGAGTAGGAAAGAGGAAAAACAAGAGACAGGGGTCTAGTGCTGGCAGGGTCTGCACTGCCTTGTGTCTCAATTGAGGTCAATGGGCCTTCCACTGAATAGCAGAGCCTGCTAACACAAGACCCAGCCATCATGTCAGTTAGGAGCCCCAGGCTTCCACTGAATCCTGGGCACGTTTTCTACCAAAACCAGGAAACTAGGAGGAGGGAAAAGGCTGTGCTTTTCCCGCAGGGGGTCTCTGGACAAATCATAGGCTACATTCCAGCCTCCCCACACTGGAAAAACAGCCAAAGAGACTGGTGAAGATCCAAGTTCAGCTCCAGTTCCACCCACATGCACACTCACCCACAGGGAGAGAGACACAGCTGGATACTCCCACAGAGACAAAGATGCATACTCCAAGGTTGTTCACAGTACAGATACTGCAGTGCCAGAGAGCCCAGCCCTTAGAATGTGACCATCTTAGATGGTACTAGGGCCCTCTGCATCCATGGTTTACGGCCCCATATCATGCTATCACACAGAATAGAGAAGAGACCACATTCCTGGGACAAGAATGTGTCATGAGAAACCAAGTCATGGCTGTGTTTGGAAGTGAAGTGAGTTTTCTGTTAAAGTTTTAACCCAGTTCCAGTTCTGTTGGGGCAATGTGCTCAGGGCCAAATTCTGCCTAGGTTTATGCCCCAAAAGGACAGGTCTGGAATAGTGGGCAGGCTGGGAAGTCAACACTGAAGGACACAGGCAAAACTGGACAGATGTGGCAGGAAAGGAAGGGGACTGGAAGTACAGCGGGGCTGCAGAGAGAGTAGGCAAAAGTAGAGCTTGTGGGCAGCACATTTTCACAGGACTTATAAGACACCTGGCTAAATCAGCTCCTCCCTGTCATTCTTTCTCACATCTAGGACACCGGGTGAATCACCAGTGCAGGGGCCCATCGTGCTGCTGAGGACTCAGTGGGAAGAAGCAAGCCCCTCCTGACCCTCACAGGAGACCAAGACAGTAGTAAGGGGATTAGGGGAGCACCCCCAACCTCACCAGAGCTATCCTCCTCTCCAACCAGCTCCCAAGCAGTTAAGCCACCTAACTCCTCACTGCACTACAGCAACAGCCTGAAGCCATCCTCCTATCTGCCTCTTGCACACCCTACTTCAAAAGCAGCATGCAGTGGAACCAACCTGCCTAGCAACCATGGTGAGACACTGCGTTTTTGTTGCCCTGTGGCAACAAGGTCAAAAAAACGTGCACGCCACATAATGAGAAGGAAGCCATTCACAGCGAGCGACTCTTGACAACTGGAGGAGCTTGCAGGCGAGACAAATACTTTGGGGAGACGAATACAGAGGGTCCTGGAGACCCTTTTGAGGGATCATTTCCATTACTATCAGCTCTGCTTCCTCTCCCCAGCCCTTGACCACACACGGCAGGGAAAGCCATTTTCTCTGAGGTATTTAGTGGGAGAGCATGTGACCCTTGGAGGGTCAAGCAAGCCTGGATCCCTGAGGGGAGGGGGGATTCCAGCAGCTGGCAAATGTCATTAATTCCCAAGCAAAGGACTGGAGGAGGCTGGGAATCTGGTGATTGCAGTAGAGAGCCTGTATTTCAACACTCTCTACAAGGAGCCCGCAAGGAGAAGAAAGGAGAGGGGCAGCGGATGTTACAACTCGGCTCCAGGCCTGCACATCTGGACTAGCCAAAGCTAATGGTGCCCATGGGTCCCAGGCAACCGGCCAGAGGCATGATGAGGCCTGGCCAGGCTGCAAGAGGCGAATCAGACACAGTCTGGTGAGCTGCTCAGCACTTCTCCTGCCCTTCACGGCCATTAGGCATCAGCTCACAAGAGACTTGTCTGACAGGAGCAAGCCCAGCAGGGGCGTGTGTTCCTAGGAGATAGACAGGAGCCCAGCAGGTCAATGTCAGGCCCACCAGGGACTGGGGAGGCCCTGAAGGGACTAAGAAGAGGCATCATCTGGGAAGCCGTGCACTGAAGCCCCCCACAGAACAGTAGAATGAAGAGAGCAGGCAGAGGCAACACCCATATGGCAAGAGTCAATCCCAGGCTGGACAGGGCAAGGCCTAATTCTCCCTGACCTTTACTTCACTCTATCCTTCATAGGGATTTCTTGAGGGGCAAAGGTGTTTGGCAGATAGCCCTGGGAATGGGGCTGTCTATTACAGCGTGCACGGCAGCTGCCAAGCTTTCCGCAGAGGGGTGCCAAATCCCTAAACTGGAGGGACTCAGCCTCTGCACTGAAGGAGGAAAAGGGGACTTTCCGCAGGAATAGGCATGGGCATATTTACTGTGAGAGGGTAGTGGGGACATGCCCAATGCAAAATTAGGGATGTGGCGGACGGCAATTGTCCTGTCCCCCACTAACCTTTGAGATCATTTAGGCTGCGCAGCTGGGCAGCTCAGAAAGGACTGCTCCCTCCCTGAGGCAAGGGCCGGAACTTCATTTTTCTCATGCAGCACAGCACGGGCATGTAGGGAAGCCATCACTCAGCTGCTGCCTTCAAGCCACGCTCCCCAACCTCACCTCAGCCCCCTCCTGGGAAGACAACCCTCAGCTGCACCACCCCCTCATCATCACAAAGCAAGTTTTCAGCCACCCGTCCCACCATTGTTGCTTCTGGAAAGAGAGGTCTCGGCTATCCCCACCCAAGAACTTGGTAAGTCAGGAAGACTTGCCTCACCACTATTCCTCCAGCATCCTACCCCTTTGTCATTGCTGTTCCCCACCATTCTCCACAAAGTTTGGCGGAAAGTTATGCCTCTGGGGCTAGGCTTCTCTGCTCAGATTGTTAACAATGGGGTCAATCAGTAACAACTATGCTGTGGCACATGGCCTCTAGGCCCTGCACTGAGAATGGACAAACTTGTTCCACATGGGGAACCAAGTGCAAATCCCTCTAATGTAACTGGAGAAGGCTGCAAGGTTATCTGAACAGTCCCTGCTTCACAGGATGAAGCGCAATGGATCCAGAGAGCTTGAAGCATGCACAGATGCCAATTTGTACACACAGATATGCCTATAGTATACACACACAAAAAACAGGCCTTCACACCAGTGCACAACATAGCCTAATTCCCAGGCTAAATCGGGATGTGGTGGGAATATGCTGCAAAATAACCGAGAAAAGTTGGCAGCTGTACTGTCGGCATTTAGTTCTCCCTGGCGACTATAAGAGACAGTTTGTTGGATATAACCCTGCAGAAATATCCTGAGCTGCTGCCCATAGAGAAGAGCCAGAGATCACCCCAATTTCCCTGGTTAGTTCATTGGCTAGAGGGTACAGCTGAGCTTGGCAAAGGAAAGGCCCTGCAGCATCCTGGTTGCTGAGTAGGGAAGCACAACAAAGTGCCCAACCAGATTTTAAATTGGGATTTTTAAAGCATAAAGGGAAATGTCAGGGGGCACCTAATTCCACTGAGCCCCTCTGAAAACCCTGCAAGAGCTACTGGAGGTTACTGAGCCAAAGTACAAAGGCCACAGAAGGGGGCTCCAGCCTCTGTTAGGGACAGTGCTGAAATTAGAGTTGCGCCTTCTCCAAGGCTTTGACCCGCAGGAGGTAGGGCCACAGGATTTTCACACCCCTTTCTGACATAGCCATGCCCTCTTCAGAGTTTCATGATGTCATGGCATTCCACAGGAGGTGGAAGGGGCCTGGAGAACCCCTTCACCATATTCTTTTCCAAAGAGGCCTTGCTCCTTGCTGCTTTGGAATCCTCAATTTATGCAGGTTATCCAAGAAAATTGAGACTTCACCCAGAGCCTGGAGATGACGAGTTAAAACTCAGAGGGGTGGTAACCCTAATTGAAATGGCCACTGCCAATTCCAGCCAACGGCCAGTTCCCAACAACAGGGATCTGCCTCGTGCAGGTCATGATGACCCTCTCTCCCATTCTGGGTCTCACCTGTTTTTCGGTCATGGCATAAATGTAATGGCGGTCAGGACCGAGCACTAAGTCACGCAGGATGGAGCTGCCTTCGTGGGCCATGACATTCTCATACTGCAGCGCTGGACGCCCGCTGGGACTGGACAGGTCCACCAAGATCTGCAGGGAGAGGAAAGGGGTTAATGTTTTTGCTCACACACACCCAAATCACAAGGTCACTACCCAGAACACCTCAGACCCCCCCCCCCCTTCCCGGTCTCTCCTTTCCATTGCCTGATGGCATCTGCTCTGTGACTCCCAGCTAGGCCCAGAGGCAGTGACACAAGCAATGTCTGATCTGTCAGTCTGAAGAAAAATCCACAATGTGTCAGGCCTCCGAGGGGCACTGGCTGCCAAAGGGGCAGGTTGCATGAGTGGCCCCAGTCAGGATACATCTCCCAACTGTTACTAGGTCCCAAGTGCTTTGGCCTGTGTGATGCAAACACTTTCATCTGGGTCCCTGTTTTCTCTTCACAACTGGCAGAGAGATACACGGGGAAGGGGCAGAGAGTGAACGGAAGAGGTCACGAGTCTCCTGCCCCCTAAACTGCCTTTGCTCCTTCTCCCATCCTATGCCTGGAACTCTCTCCCTGAAGATGTTCACTCTGAATCTGCTCCCTCTCTCCCATCCTTAAAATCCCTCCTGAAAACCTCTCTCTTTCATCAGACTTTCCCTAGCTCCTCATCCCCACAGACTGCTCACTGATACTCCTCCTACCACCCTTTCATTTAGAGTCCCCATCTCTTCCGTAACCAAGCTAAGCACGTGCACCTGCGACTTCTCAATTTCTTCCCCTCGCCCTCATCTCTCAGATTGAAAGCCCTGACATGTCTCTAACTCAGGATAGTAAAGTGCTAGGTATATTGATGGCTCTATATAAAGATTTAATACTAATACTACTATTAATAATAATAGTAATTAATGTGAAGATCAACACCTCATCAACTCATCCAGTGCAAGATTGTACCCTACAGCATAATACCTCAGGGCTTCATGGGTAGCAAGTAGCTGCCACCACTTCCCTATTCCACAGCTAATAAATCCTGTTGATCCCTCTCCTCCTAGCTTCCCACCCCAACCCCAGCCACGCTTCTCCCTTTTAGCATTCACTGTGTCTACACATATGCAAACAGGTATCCTGGGCCTTGTCATTACTGCTTTGTTCTATTCAACTCCTCTCACAAGCTGAGCCCTCTGGATGCCTGTTTATCTGTGGTGTTCTCTGAACCCTTGCCAGCATGCCAACAACTTTGGAGAATTCAGAACTCAGCTTTGAGACCCAGAACCCACTGCAGAATTCTATGGCCAGGCTCATCAGAATCACATAGAAGAAGAGGGCAGCTTTTCCAACAGGATCCTCCAGTATCGATATGTCACAAACTGGGATGAGGAAAGCACAAAGCAGCACACAAAAAAAGACAATCACATTTAAGTTGAAAGCAAGGCCCTGCAGTGGATCTCTCTCCTTTTGTGGTCGGGAGCCACTGTCAAAGTTCAAGATTTATGGCAAGTCACAACTTTATTTTGAAAGTTAAGTCATGCAAATGGGTTGTATTCTAAGGCTGTAAGTAAACAGAAAATAAAAATATAGAAACTAAAAATAAATACTTTTTCTTGGGGGAGGGTTCTGGTTTGTTTTCATTTTGGGGGTTCGGTTGTTTTTTGTTTTGGTATGTTGTTGTTTTTAGTGCACTTGTCTCTTTTACAAACCCTAGCCAAAGTGCTTTAAAATGCCACGTTGTTCCTGCAGTGGCAGCACAGGTCTTCTCCCAGTTGCTTAATTTCCCTCTGCCTCAAACATCGGTAGATCCAGGTGCATTTAAACCGTCTCCTTGCTGGTTCAGAGGCACACTCTGGGCACATTCACACTTTCATGCAAGTGTCCTTACAAAGCTGGGGAAAAACATCCAATTGCAAAACTTGCAGATTTTTGTGTACGTGTGAATGCACTATTCCACGTAATTTCTGCTTTTATACACATTTACAAGGCTGATTGTCAGGGCTGTGAAATCCAACTCTTACAAAGCTGAGAGAAAATATGCATAAAAGCAGAAATTACGCGAAATAACGCATTCACACGTACACAAAAATCTGCAACATTTGCAATCAAATGTTTTCTCCCAGCCTTGTAAAGACACCTTCATGTACGTGTGAATGTGCCCAGTCATCTCTCTCTTTGTCAATATTCTGTATTTGTTTACTGAGCTGCGAGGATCCCATTTTATAAGAGAGAGAGAAGAGGTCAGCAGAGGTGCAGAAAGCACCTTTGCTCCTTCAGCATAGTAGGACCATGACAAAAACTCTAATCTCTTTATGGCCTAAAATGATGATAAAGTTTTCCCTAAATATGCTATGCTATTTTCACACCGCACTGACAGTAATCATGTTAGGAGGCATCACAGGGACAGAGTCACCTATGAGGCAAGGGCAAAACTCAACAGAGTTAATTCCTATAACTCAATTGCCCCCTGCACTTCCAACTAATGTGATAGCCTGTCAGCCTAACTCAATCCGGAATCCTCCTTTTTCGGGTGTCCTCAAAAGAGAAGGCATCTAATCACAAGACAACTAATCCGCCTGGTCTCTGCTAGCCACTACCACATTTCAGAGAGGAATTCAAAGCCCCCCAAAATGGTTCACTGCACCAACTAAAGAAGCTGCCTCACCAGACACCCCATCTCTCACGCAAATGCTTGGCAGTCAGAGCAGGGAATCTCTGCTTTGTATGGACGCAGCAGTAATAAGAGAAACAGAGGACTGAATCTAGGCATTACCAAATAGCTCTGCCCTCTGGACATGTTGCAGAGGGAACACGGTATGTTGCATGTGCCAAATGCAATGACAGAAAGATGGGCATATCTGCCACTACCCAATGGATGTTATGACATGCTGGTTACTAGCTGGAGCCAAGGTCCACATGGGAAAACCAAGAAGCCCCAGACACCTTCTTACTGTGTATTCCCTTTATATTCCCTCCCCACAAAAACGCCACCAAGCAAATTGGCAGCAGGAAGCAAAGGGGATCTATATAACCTGAAGTGGGAATATGCTCCAGTCCTCTCTAATCATCTCTTGCCTTGGCGACTGCAACTCCTTCTGACTGGCCTTCTGCGCTCTCACCTTGACCCTCTCACTACTTTTCTACACTCTGCTGCCAAGGTCACCCACCTCACCGGACACTTTATGCTCAAGCCCTCCTCTGTTCCCTCCACCAGTTCCCCTCCTCCTTTGCATACAGCACAAACTCCTTGTCTTCACCTCCAAGGTTTCATGGCCTGGCTCCTCCCTATCTTTCAGTCTTCATTTCCCACTATTAGGCCACTACGTTCCCACCTGGGAACTTTGCTGCTCCTCTGCCACCACCCTCCCGTTCCCCTGAGTGTCCTGCTCCCTAAACCATCTTTGCCCCTTCTCTCATGGCACCCCCTATGCCTGGAACTCCCTCCCTCCCAACTTGCAAATCCCTCCAAAATACCGACCTCTGCCATGAGGCTTCCCCTAGCTCCTCACCCCCATAGATTCTTGTTTGTTTCTCCTTATACCGTCTCCTTGCTCAGGATACCCCTCCTCCCTTGTAACTAAGCTAAGCACATGCACCTAAAACTTCTCAACTACATGGATGTACCCATGTCTCCCCCATGTGTCCCTCCGCTTATTACCTTTCCCCTTGTCTATTCTAAATTGTAACCCCCTCGGGACACGGTCCTGAATCCTGACTGTTCAGTGCCAGGTATATTTCTATATAGATAACAACCAACAACAACAAGAAAACCCCTTTTCCATCCTCCTACAGCACCCCAAAACTCTGCAGACAGCTATCCTCTCCACCAGCACCCCAAACTACAGAATACTGTAACTCTATTCTTATCAGAGGTGATTATTACACAGCTCCACTATGCCAATATCTGGGAGCATAATAAACATAATCTACCGATCCTCCTAACTCCCCTGTGACATAGGGCAATGCTGTTAGCCCCATTATACAGATGAGGAACTGAGATACAGAGCGACTAAGTGACTCACTCAAGGTCACACAGGAAATGTGTGGCAGAGCAGGGTATTTCATTCTGGTCTCCCTAGTCCTAGGATACTGCCCTGACAACTGAATCATCCTTGCTTCCACCCATCACTTGAAAGTCCTGCAGAGAGCAACCCACCTCCCTCTCTCCCAAAGACCACAGAGCATGTTATGACTTCATTTCCTTGTTGCAATAAATAGACTCCAGCAATTTGCATAGTTTCCAATCAGGCAGAGGAAGTGGGACCAGGGAGGCAGGATCCCGGCGTGCGGCTGATTAGCATGGAAATGTATGCGGCTCACAAACAAACCGGGGCCCCGTTTAATTAGAGCGGCGCCTTTGATTCACCGCCAGCATCCAGCGCACAACAGCCCTGGATTATTTTAGTCAGTTTTACAAAACAAATGTATTTAATTAAGAGAGAGACCCCTGAGCTAGGGGAGGAGACAGAGAGAGCAAGAGAGATGCACCCTCTGTGCAGGAACAGGGAGAGGCCAGCCCCCTGTAGTGAGGGGTTTGGACCTACAGCGAAGGTGCGAAGGTGTGACTGCAAGGGGCCTGCTCATGGGCCAACAGCTGCACAGCGAGGTACGATGTAGATGAACAGCTGCCAATTCCCCCTGCAGGCAGCACTGCAACCTTGCCCTTGATCCTGTGCCCCAACTGGCTTCGTTAACGATACCGTTGGCCCAACCCTTGCCCAAGGTCCCGACCCATGTATCAACCGCCCCGAGCTGTTTCAGGAGGGGCGAGGTAAAAATATGATAAATAAATAAATAAAACTTCCAAAATTACCAGCTAACAGGTGCCTCAAGCCTCTCCCAATAACTGTTCTTTCTCTTATTCCCAGCCTGTTCATTCTTGCCCCTCCACAATCTACTTTCCCCTGCCTGCTAGCTCCTACGAAGCACACAGCGGCACTTACATTTGCAAATTGGCACAATAGTGCCCAAATTATGTGGATGTCCTGGCACACCGGGCAGCAAAACCAAACTGCCCTTTGCCCCAAATCCTTCATCCTGCCCCTCTGCTCAGACGCAGAACCTTTAATTCGATCCTTCCCCTGCCTCTTGGACCTCACGTAACAACTTTTGCTCTTAACGCACATGACCAACCACCCGTCCCATGTATACATGCCTGCACAGCACAGAAGTACCCCGCAGCACTGCCTGGGAATAAAGCAAAGACCACCAGGTATCTAGTCCTGCTTCTGCACTGTGGTTTCTTTTCAAGTCATGCCCTCTCTCACTGTGCCTCAGTTCCTCGCACTATAAAAGACATGACGACACTAATGTAGCAAACTGTGACATGGCAGCAAACGCTCTGCAAAGGACAAATGTTAGAATCATAAAATCACACAGCTGGAAAGAACCTCAAGGGCCCTCTGTTCCAAACAAAACCCTGTTCCAAGGCAGGTATTCCTAACACAGGGGATGCAACCAAAGGCTCCCCCACCTTGTACCAAAGCAAGTACAGCTCACGTTGTGCAGGGGCTGGGGCTGTTCCCCAGAATCACAGCTCAGAACATCATATTCATTACACTCATTCACAGCACTCAGCTGGGCACTATAAATGGGAAGTTCACACAGAGGGCACATCCACCACCATTAAAGCCACTGGGAGATTTGCCATTGACTTCAGTGGGTAGAAAATTGTGCCCTGAGTCTGTGCAGACAGTCCATCCTACATATGCCCCTACACACAGTCTCAAAGCCATAGGCACTTGCCCTCAGAAGGGGAAACTCAGCTCTCCCTCCACCCCCACTCTCTGCAACACAGCACAGGCCCTCAGCCATGACAACATGACAAATGAACCATTCCTAAACGTTTACAGGCGGAATTCCCAGCACAGAGGAGTCTGTACCCTTGTTTTACAACTCGTCTATGGGTGTATGACACTCAAGTAATAAATTTTAAGTACTGGGGTAATTTCGCCCATTACGTTACTGCACTGTGCGGTGCTGGGAAAGAGAAGAACCGTATTAAAAATAACACATTAAGCACTTTCCACTAATTCCAAGCTTCAGGGGGGGGAAAACAACCCTTGGAATAATTGCTCCAGTTGCAGAGGAATTGGCTTGGGAGACAGTGGAAAGGACCATGGTGGAGAGACTGTAAGATGGATAGATGTTCCTCACATGCTTGAGATCCTCCTCTCTGGGGTGGGAGATTCCAGAAGCAGCTGGGAGGCAGTATTGCCCAAGTAGCTGTTTTGGAATCTGCAACTTTCTCCTCAAAAGCCAGAGCAGGGAGGCAAGAGGGGAATTTTCCTAGCTATTGGAGGTCCATACGGTGGGCAGAACAGGAAACATGCTTTTAAGACTCAGAGGTTTCACTGAAAGTTCACAGGAGGCATGGGACTTAAGATCAAGAGGCCTTAAGAAAAGCTTTGCCATGTACCTCCTCATCCTTCTGACAGCTCCTCACCACTCCTTTCTCCCACCCTTGCCATTGTGATAGGACCGGTACTGCCTGCAGACATTCTCAGGCAAGGCCAGCCTTACCACAGGGCAACCTGGGTGACTGCCCTGGGCCTCACTATTTTTTTTCTATGGCCAAGGCTCCCACAGGGACCCCATTTTCATCAAGGCAGGGTGTGGGGCCCCTTTCCCTTCCAGCTGGGCTGCAAACACAACCATCTCCTGGGCCCCAAGGGGACAGGGCCACAGGCAAGTGTGTGGGGACACCTGGGGCCCTTATTTATCTTCTCCATGGACCCCGCAAATTCTAAGGCTGGCCCTGCTCACAGGCCTCCAACCCATTGTTTCCTTTGGCATTTTACCTCACAAGCAAGATGTGGAGGAAACATGAAGTAAAAGCCATCCCCACAGGAAGATTGCCTAGAATGGGAAAACCACCTTCAGGGAAGGACTCAGAAGATGGATACAAAAACAGGAGGTGGGGAGAGGGACTATGCCCCTCCATCTCAAAATGTGAGGCACTGGGGATAGATCTCTGTCACCCTGACCCCCAATGGCATTTTAAGGCCGCCTCGAGCTGTTTTCAGGAGGGGTGGTGTATAAATTGAACAAATAAAATCAAATAAATAATAAATTAATTTCCTGGAAGTTGGATGATTGGCTGGAGTGCCTGTCATTTTAGGACGAGAGTAGAGAGAATAGAGATTTGGGATCAAGAGGAGGAGCCATAGCCCCTCACTTGGGATTGTTCCTACTCACCAAGGAGGTGTCCTGGCACTTGGCCAGGTCAGAGAACGGACAGGAAGGAAGACCCCTGTCCTGACCCCTATCCCATGCCACCTTCTACAACCCAGTGGCCTTCTCCAGCTCTGGAACCTTTAGGAAGACGAAGCTCTGGCCAAGCTTCATTCAGGAGACAGGCACTGAAAGGCTACAGGTTTTGTACTTAGCTGGAGATGGCTCTGAAGATTCTTTTTCCATCGTAGCTCTTCCACCCTCCATCTCCAGTAATGGGAGGCTGATGGGGGGCTGGGGGAAGGATGTAGGCTAATCACAACAACGCCCCCCCAGCCAAGAGTCTCCTCTCTCCTCTTCCACCGAGGGGAATAGACAGTTACAAAAAAAAAAACTATTAACTTTTCTTCCTCATCCTGATGCTGATAATTACCCAGTATTAATAATTACTCCTGCTAATTTCTCACTCAGAATTCCTGCCATCATTCTGCCTATTTAATGCAAACCTGTTACTGTGCATGTTGGCTTCGCTCAGGAGCCTTAGCATGTTGCATCCAAGGAGGCTTTTCAGAAGGAGAGGTGAAAGGGAGACTCACAGTGTGGAGAGGTGCATGAAATGGGGGAGCAGGAGTCCAGGCCAATGACTCAGCCGCCCAAGGAAGGAGCAAACTACTCTAATACTGCAGTCAACAAAAAAGCCACAGAGAGAACCATGGAAAGCTAGGGCTACTTCACACAACTCTAAAAGAGTGGGTAGTGGCACAAACCCACATTCAGAAGGTTGTGAGCTCCTTGATCCCTAATTCTGTACCACCTGATGCAAGGACAAGGGCCACTGAAATGCAGGGAAGCAGCAGCTGTGCAAATGCCTTGCTAAGAGACAAGGCAAAGATGGATAAAGGAACAAGTGGCAGGTTTACAAGGAGGAAGGGTGTTGTATGAATGAGTCCTAGGTTGCAGTAGTGTGCTGGATGTGGAGTGTGAGGTTCACATCGAAATGTACTACAGCCCCTTTCCAACTATCAGCTCCCACAGAGACTCCTCATCCATTCTACTGGGCAAGTCTTGCTAGAATTCTGCCTCTGGAAAACCTCTCTCCCTTAAGAGATGCTACCCAATGTTATCACAAGCGCAGCTGAGCAAACACAGGAAATGTAAAGGGTAAAGAGCCAAACCCTGCTAGCTGCAGGTAAGGTAGTAGCCCCAAGACATGGGTGTTTCTCAGCCAAGCTGGGCTAGTTTATGGTCCCAGGTGGAATACCCAAGGCTAAATGCAACCGATCCAACTGGTGCCAGGCAAGTTCTGTGCCTTTACTTCTGCCAAACTGGATTTAGAGTTTTCCAAATTTGCATGAACCCAAGTGAGAGCCAGACCTGGCAAAATGAATTCCATAATCCCACAAGAGCCAAACCCATCCACCACAGTTGTAGCCATGACAGCAGTGCGACATATGTTGGTGGTCCCAAATATTCTACAGCCACAGCTCAAAAGCTGCTGGGTAACTCAGACTGTCCCACTGATACTGGGGCAGGTTGAGATTTTCCCCTCCTCATCCTTTTCTAGCATTCCAAACCTTTCTCCTTCCTATTCCTACCTCTCCCTGCAGCAAAATCTGCCAGCTTGAAGGCCAGTGGTGAGAACAGTGACAGGGGGTTGCAGTGGAGAATCGCACCCACCCAAATCTAAGCCAGTAACGTATGTGCTGCCATGGGCACAGCACCATCCCAGAGGAAAGGGATTCAGCATCCTCACTGTTTTTTCTGCTGACCTGGCAGAAAGGCGGAGCAAGCTGAGCTGATCTATTCCTGCAACTCCTGCTCCAGAGGCTTGCCTACCCTATGAGTGATTGGAAAGAGCTGGGACATAAAAACCCATAATCTTAGGCAGCCAGAACAGGAGGGAGAGCAGGAAATGAGCACAGGGAAAGGAAGAGCTTAGTAGGCAAAAATCATGGGTTTCTTTGGTTGCAAGAAGGGGGTTTGGGAAAAACTTTGGGGAATCCTGTGCCTTGTTTTAGGGGGAACTGGGGCACAGACATGGGCCATGGCTCAATGGGAGTGCTAGCTGCAGTGGTGTAATTTTCCCCCAATCTCTGTGAGGGTTGCTGGAGAGTAGGGGGAGATACACGTCCTCCAACTTACCAAATACTACTACTAATCATTTCTATAGCACTACTAGGCGGGCGCACACAGCACTTTACAGTCACAGATATTTGAACACAGGTCCCTGCCCAGTGGGCTTACAATGTAAGATGGACACAGGTGAGGGGGAACACAGGGATAGACAGAAACACACACATTCCCATGTTACAGATGAGAGACTGAGGCCAAGAGGCTGTGACATGCCCAAGGCCACCCAGTGAGCTCACTGGATGGCCTTGGACATGTCGTAGCCTCTTGGCCTCAGTCTCTCAGCTGTAACAACCCTGCCTTCCCAGGTCCAAATCCAGCACTTTATTTGTATTTTATTTATTTATTTATTTATTTCACTTGATTTATTTGCCACCAAACATATAAAAATATATAATAAAACCTATTCAATATAAATAACAATAAATAAAAATATAAAAACAACAGAACCCCAAGGCAGAGCTAAACAAATCCAACCCACCCACCCCCATCCCAACCTCCCACCCCTCCCCCATCAAAAGCCTGGCGGACCAGCTACGTCTTAAACTGTCTTTGGAAAGAGGGGAGGTCTGGGGCCAGGCGGGCCTCCGTTGGGAGGGAGTTACACGGCCAAGGTGCGGCCACTGAGAACGCCCCTCTCATCGTTGCCCCCCGGCATACCCAGTGCGCTTCGAGGAGGGCGCTCCCAGCAGACTGCAGGAGCTGCTCCAGCACCTGGAGGGTGAGGCGATCCTGCAGATAGGTGGGGCCCAAGCCTTTTAGGACTTTATAGGTCAAAACCAACACCTTGAAGCAGGCTCAGAAGACTATAGGCAGCCGCAGGGAATGGAGCACTGGTGTAATGTACTTGTGACGACCCGTCCCCGTAACGAGATGGGCTGCCACATTCTGCACCAGCTGCAGTCCTTGGACTGTCACCAAGGGTACCCCACGCAGATCGTGTTGCAGTGGTCCAGTCCACTACACCACACTGGCTGTTGCAGAGGCTGGGCTCAGAGTCTGTGATTCTCAGCATCTGGATTTGAAACCTGGCTTCCAAGGTCCAAGCCCAGCACATTATCCACTACATCACACTGGCTCTCCAAGTGCCAGAAGGGAGGCAACTGAGAGCTATCCTCCTGGGGACAAGAGCAGGGACAGCCTTAGAAGTTATGGGGCTCAAGGCGATGAGAAGATGCAGGGCCCCTGGTGGCCCCTGTGACCCTTCCGCTTTGGGGACACTCTCCATCGGCCCCAGGAGATGGTCATGTTTGGGGCCCCCTGTGGGAGGGAATGGGGCCCCCAGCCCCTGCCTTAGTGAAAATGAGGTCACTTCAGGGGCCCTGGACATATAAATAGTGGGGCCCAGGGCAGTCGCCCTGAGGTAAAGCCGACCCTGGTTGCAAAATGTCTGCAGGCTGCACTGGGCCTCCCCCAATGACACCCTCCGCAGGGCCCTAGATGTGGCTGTGTTTGGGGCCCTGCTGAGAGGGAGTGGGAGTCCCGTACCCTTCCCTGGTGAAAATGGGGGCCACTGCAGGGCTCCTGGAAGTAGAGAAAATAGCAGGACCTAGAGCAGTCGCCCCAGGTCGGCCTGTGGTGGTAAGGTCGACCTGGGCAGTGGCTGAGTGCTCTCCTCCAAACAACATGGGGGGAGGGCCAAGGAGCAAGGTTATGAGGCTGCTGAGCAGTAGCTCCCACCATTCCCCCGCCAGCTCAACTGTGTGGGAGAAGTGAAGCCCCACGCCTTCCCTCCTGTCCCAAGAAATAGGGAGGGAGCAGCCCCATTTGCCTGGCTAAAAATTTAGTGGGGGATGAGGCCATTGCCATCCCCCCCACCCCTGAGTTTGTGGGGGGATGTACCCCCCATGTCCTCCATAAAATTGTGCCCATGACCTAGCTGTCTGATATAATGGAGACTGAATTTTAAAAATTACACTTCGAGGTTTTTTTTAAGGTATCAAGCTTTAAAACATAGGGACCTGTGGCTCATGTATACAAAAAAAAAAGCATGAATAAAAGCACATCTGTGATTGCACCAGTAAACGGCTAGTCGGGAACCCAGCTCACTTTCTAGGTGAGCAATGCATATACCAGATCCTCCCTTGCAGCCCTGGTGGCACTTCTGCAGACTGGGGGCCTCTCTCTTGTGCAATGTTCTTCAGAGTTTCCCAGACACCCACAGCAAAGAATACACAACAGAAGAGAGGGGGTGCTTTTTGAACTGCCTGAAAGAGGAATCCTGGTGGTGTAAATTGCCCTGGTCTGAAGGGACAGGCTACTGGGACACAGCAGCTCCATGACATGGGGTATGAATTTCCAGTCTGATATCTCTCTCTTTTCTCCCTATCTAACCCACTTACCACTTACCTATCTTATCCATTCCCACCCATTCCATGCCCCCTCATATATACCTGCCCTACATTTGCTCAGTTTATATATTTCTGACTAGCTATGCTATAATATGCCTGAGGAAGGGTCCGGTGCGGGCCAAAAGCTTGCTCATTTTCACCAATAGCAGTTGATCCAATGAAAGATATAATTTACCACTTTGTCTCCCCCTCTTCCCTAAGGAGGGCAGACACACACAGAACTCCTAGAGTCTCAGAAAAAGCCTCCTAACTCACTAGAGAACAGTAATGCTCAGTTTTTACAAACCACCTTTTCTACAAGGATCCCAAAGCACCAATCAAGTGTGTAAACCCCCAGTCAGTGATATGTGGCCTACTTTGCTCCAACACAGAAAGCAAGGCCCAGAGATGAGTCACACAGGAAGAGCCACGTTTCCTAACTGCCTTTCCTGGGTCTCTGCCACAAAGCAGCCTTCCTGCCCCTGCTCTCTGGGGAAAAGTGTTAGAGACAGGTGCAAAGGGGGCTGACAATGTGGGAACAGGAAGCAGGTCCTCAGAAGGTGGGGGAAGAGTTAGGGAGTGCCTGACATTCCTGAAACCAGATATGCAGGCTGTAACGCATTCTCAACCCCCACCCCCCTACTCCTGTTACTTTGCCTCCACTCTCCCAGATGAACCAGATGCCCTTCATGGGGGCCAGTTACCCTAGAGGAGTAAAAAGGCAATGGGACAGCTGACAAAGTCAGAAGCAGAGTCCTGTGTGGTGCGGCAGGGGCTGATCCAGAATGGAGATGCCTATACAGCCTCCACTGAGCTGAAGTGAGACAACCAGGACCAGACCCTGGGGTCATTTGTCCATGTTACCGCACTGCCAAATCTCCTGGCAGGGGATTCTTACAGCGCGCTGTGTACGTGGGGGCTTGTAAAAAGATGCATCCAGCAGCTTTTTTTCTTTCGATTGTCAGGGTTGGATTTTGAGCCCTGACAATTGAAAGAAAAAAAGTCGCTGGATGCAGCTTTTTACAAGCACTCACGTGCACCTTAAGAATCCCGCGCCGGAAGATTTCCCCGCTGGGAGATTCGGCAGTGCAGTAACGTGGGCAAGTGGCCTGAGCCTGGTGCTCTGAACGGGCTGGACCATTACAGCTGCATGCCTGCAGGGCACATGCCCAACCACTACTGGGATTCGAAGGGATCTCTTCAAGGTGGGTGACACCTGATGGCTGGTTATGCAGCAGGTAAGAGTTGACTATCAGATTCATAAATAGTCCCTTCCTCCCTTTAAAATTAGGAGCTCTTCTCCCAAGTCTTGACACCCCAAAAAACATTCATCCTTGGACATTTAAAAAACAACAGCTGGACATGTATCTGTCTGCAGCTCTGTAGGTCTAGGGCGGGAGTTGGGAACCTATAGCCTGTGGGCCAAGTCCAGCCCATGGCTGTTTGTGATTTGGCTCCTTTCTAGTTCCCTGGGTCTGGCTCATGGATTCCACTCCTACACCTTTAAGAACTAACAGAGTGAGCCCAGGTGAAGGGAGCAGAGATGAGGACATGCCCTCAAAGACAGGGGATGAATCCATAGCACAGATTCATGACCTGGACCCTTTCCTTCCTTCCTCATCCTGAGCACACCCCTTAAGTATCCCCGTCACCAACTCCTAGCTGACCCACGAAGCTTGTACTAATTTTCAAAGTGGTCTGTAGGAGAAAAAAAGTTCCCCACTCCTGGCATAGAGCATCCTGCTTTGGTGCAAAAGGCTGGACTAGATGACCTTTGAGATTCCTTCCAACCATAGGATTCTATGATTCTAAGGGCTTTTTCAGACAAGACACTCCCCACCCACTATACATGTTGCAGGGCACTCACAGGGCAACACTTCAGCCCTGCAACATGCATAGTGAGTGAATTGTGTCTTGTCTGAAAATGCCCTAACACAGCACTCTATGGTAGACTGGGTACATTATAAAGACTCCCACTTCATGCAGGTCATTGCTAAGTGTGGCCTAAAGAGCAATGGTCTGATCCATTTTGGAGAGAGAGAGAGCAACACTAGATTCAACAGACAATCCATCTGATCCTGTCCTGTGATTCTTGTCCACTTAATTCTCTCTCTCTGACTGTGGGGCATTTTAGTTCCCTAAGCTACAGCAGCTCAGGACCAGACAAGCCACTGATACCCCCTAGTCTTACCTTCCCAGGAGGAGAATAGCCTCCCTGCAGCTGCTATCTTGATAATAACCCTAGCCACAAGGGACAGAACTTAGGTGACTGGTGGCAAGTCAGGCCAAGGAGAGAGTTACGCCCTGTCAAAGTGCAGCCATTCCTCTGCCTGAGGTGAAGTGTCTCCCCACAACTCTTCTCCCAGTCCCATGGTTTCTGTTCCCTGCCTTGCTGTGATTCTGCATCAGTTCCATGTGAAGCAGCATCCCTTATGACTGCAATGAATCAAAGAGTCAGTTTTATCATCATAATTGACTTGTCTACAGCTGTTTGTAAGGTGGCCAATCCCAATAAAAGAGTGAGTTATGGGGACAGAGCAGCCACAAGTACCTCAAAGGGAGCCTCAAACTCCCTGCTCCCAGAGGGACAGGACTGCAGCAAGGGAGATGGGTGACTGAGCTGTGTCCCCAATACCCTGAACCTCCTTCCCAGCTTTATGCTTCACCAAACGCCATTACACTGATACACTGATGTTGGTTCATGACATCATGCAAAAAACTACATGGGGATGACATGCCCCTTGCCCAAGCGGTATCTCAGGATGCTGTAAATGCACATTCCCTAGCATGAACAGCTCAGCCTGGGCACTGGGGAGCCAGGAAGATGAACACTAGGAGGAGAAGGTGGTGGGTGGGTGGAGATGGTGTCTACAACTCTTAGAAACTCTCAAGTGAAGCTGTTACTCTGCAGCCAATATTTGCACATGTCCACACCAGCACGGTTTCCCCAACGCAACCGCTCCAATGATGGAGTAGCATTCTGACACAGGATGATTTGCCTAAATACCCAAAGAAGTTCTGAGAAGCAAGCTTCAAACCCCAGGGCAGAGTCTTAACAGCTTCTTCATGCGTTTTCTCCAGCAAGGAGGAATGCAATGGGCAGACTCCCAGCTGGGGAGGCCAGAGCAGGGCAATGGGCCATCACAGTCTGTAAGGGATAGTCCCTTCCATAAGTTCCTCACTCAAATCACCTGATGAGAGCTCATGAGGTCAAGTTGCAATGAGATGGCTTTGCCCAATAAGGGAAATGTCATGCATTGTGGTACAGTCTGTGATCACATGATCCCTCTCTCGGGCTGCTTCAGACATATTTTTAAGTGGTAAACCTGTGGTAAGTTAGCATATGCAAATAGCCTCGGCTCATCAGCATATCCATGGAAGGATGTTCATACAAACACCTGATCGGTAGAGTTATCTACCATAGTAACTCCAAGCTACAATTCTCCTGGGGTGCATTCAGATGTCACAACAATCACTCACAGACTCCACTGGCAGCTCAATGGGTTTACCTTGATATTGTTGTGGTGGTGTTTTTCATGATGTCCAAATGGACCTTCCATATGGTACCCCCGCTGTGATCTATGGCAACGACACACCAGATATTTTCTGTGGTGCAGCAATTATGGTCCTGAATCACCTTGGAATTACCACACAGCACATTCCGATGTCACACAAAGCAGCAAGCACCACCCTGTGGCAGCTCTAAGACAACCCTGTGGTGCTGCTCCAGAGGGTGGTTATGATATCTGAACATGCCCCAGAGGTGACTACCCTAGAATAATAAAATGGTCACCTCATGGGAAAAGTGACAAGTAAAGTCTACAGTAAGCTCATGGTAATAACAGCAGCTACCACTTGCTGACCACCTAAAAATGTGATGCGCATAAATATTTTTATTTGCTCTACAAGACCTTTGCCACACTAACTGCCCAGCAAGTGAGGCTGTAGCCGCAGGGAAGAGAAGGAAAATCCCTTGCAGTTAAGGCATTGGCTTGGGAGAACTAGATATGGCCCTGGCTTTGCCGCAGACTTCCTATGTCATATTGGACAAGATGATCCCAATGCATGTACATCCAGGAGAGAAGAAATAAAACTGCAGGGCACTCCTCAGAACAGCATCTCCTGACTTTGGAGCACCTGACCTTGCCGGCCTAACATCCCTTTAATGCAATTGCTTTCTGCAGAGCTGTTTATCAGCATGATCCTTCGCAAGCCCCATTCACATCACTAAGGGCTAGTGCTGGGGCTAAACCGTTTGAGGATCACTCTGAACTGCAGTGTCCAAAGGCCTGTAATCCACTAACAGACACACACAACACAGTCTCTGCCCCAGGGAGTTTGCAGTATGAAGCTCCAGCCTGACACTGTGACACACATTGGGAAGGAAAAGGGGGTGTTTACATGAGCTAGCAAGGGTGCTGTTCAGAGGACTCCTCAATGGGAGGCTTTAATGCTTATCACATGGAAAGTTAAGTAAATAAATGCCTCTGTTCCCCACTGGCTTTGTCCTGCACCACAGGGACCTCTGCTGGGGGAGAGGAGAGTTCAGCTCACCATTAACAGCACAGACACCCATCATTCCATTTCATGCAGCCCCCTGAGCCACAATCACATGAAACTGCCAGTCCTGACCTGGATCCAGCTCAAGCCAGAAGACTCTTTCTCCACTCACCGATGCTGGAACTAGACAGCCTTCTGGCAAAAGCACCTCTCTGGTACTGGTGCTGAGGAGTCTGAGCGTAACTCCAGCTGAAGAGTTACGCGCGGCTTCTGCACTTCCAGACTTTCTGAATCAGCGGCCGTGTTCATTGTTCCCTTCAGCCACTTCCCCTCCAGACTGCCCCTCCCTACCCAGCGTGACCCCACTCCCAGGTGCAGCAGGAGGCTCTGTGCTTCACATCCATAATGAGGATGAGGCGCCAGTGGGGGGGCTAGCCACACCACAACGGCACTACCAAAGCAGATGGTCAGCACCCCCACTCACATCACGCTGAAGGCGGGGGCTGCACCTACCCCCCCCCTTTCCTCGGCCGATATCAGCAGATGGAACACTTGCCACCCATTCTGGGGGCAGGCACACAGCAAGTTAGGTTGGCACAAGAACTGCTAAGTTTGCCCACCGGATTGCTCCCTGTCGATCACGGCAGGTGTACTTGTGGAGCAATCTCGCGGCAGGTAGCAGTATGGAGTGAAGTGGGATCCTACTACCAGAGCCCAAATTCACCCCCTCAGTGCTGAGGTGAAGCAGAGTGGAGCAGGGATAAAGAGCCCTGCCAGAGCACCTCTGGTCGAGTAACGCACTCTACATGGACAGCAGAGTAGGTGACAGGATCCCTAGGGATCCTGCTGCTGTGTCCACCGCTCCTGGGGGGTCTCTCCCCTACCCCACTGAGTAGTTATCAAGTAGTTGCTCAAACAGAAGCGGCTATTGTTTGAACAAAACATTGGCAGCCACGATACCAGCTACAGAATGAACTGTCCCGTAGCTGGCATTACGTGTGTTGCCACCCTCTGCCTTCGTTCCCTCCCTGGGGGTCCCGTATCTCCTAGTTCATACCGTCCCTCTCTGGATCCATCTTCCCCAGCCCCACCGCCTCTGGGCCCACCAACTCCCTTCCTGCATTTCTCTCCCCCCTGCCCCAGCCTGGTCCCTCTCTCTGGCACAGCACTCGTTGCTTTGTACTCTTATCTGTACGTGGCTGTGATTAATTCTCAGCGGCTGGCAGCAGCAACGGGGGTGGGGGGGTGCGCTTTACCACACTGCCATACTTCAAAGGCAGGGACTTATCTGCCTGAAACACACTTTGCAGCCTTTTCATGGGGATCCTTTCCAGTTCCACGGGGCTCACACAGCGCTGAAAGGCAGTGCAAAGGAAGGGCTTATTTATGGTACCGCATTTCAAAGGGCCCTCTCCTTCCTTCCTCCCAACATTCACACGCACACGCATGCACATGCACACACGCCCATGTTCTGTGCTCCCCACTGACACCTATTGGAGCAAACAGGGAGAGGCCAGACTACTGGGGGTATGGGGACTGAGACTTTCATCTTTTATCCAAAAAGCAGACACAACAGAGGCGAAAACAGAGACCCAGACATTGTCCAATGATACATCCCTGCTCCCCAGTCAGGTAAGAGGGAGGAGTCCAGTCTTTGCCCTCGCCAGCAAGGGGATCCCAGGGTGTTTCTCCGACATACCCACTGCAAACTGACCAAAACAGCTTGTCCCGCAAGGGCCAGGGAGCTGCAGGCAACAGGAATGAGTTATTATTGTCCAGGGAAGATCTGAACCTGGAGATTAAAGGCTTACACCCCATTCATAAGCCCCAGAGCTTCCAGGCTTCCTTGATTTTGTTAGATATGGGGAACTCTTTCCAATAGTCCACAGCTCCCCTCCCCACTGCATCCTGGAGTGACCACACACTCCCACACACGTGTAAAGAACACAGGCACACGTAGGTCATGGAGCCCAGAAGAAGGGGGCTAATCTTTTCCTTCTGGCTGCAGCAGCACAGTCTGAGATCAGTGGAAGCCCAAGCCCCTCCTGAACCAGTGTGCGAACATGGACTCCTACAGGCCTCCCGTGCAGGGCCATGGTAAAGCCGAGCGCACCACGCTGTGCATTCACGCTCCAGGCGCTTTTGTTTTTTTATTAATAATAGAAGCACTTTGCTTTGGTTTCTACCTCCAATTCCCAGTAGAGCTCCGAGGAGAGCAACCGAAAGGAGGCAGGTGGGAAGAACAGAGGCCGTACATTCAGGTGACGGCAGGAGGTGTTTAATAGGGAAGCTCAGCTGACTCTGCTTGGACACGTGCCTCAATGGAGGGTTTGAGGATTCAGCAGACTAGAAAGGCAATGGATACGCATCATACAGACACCGTGCGTCTGAGCCAAGCAAAGAAGCCACAACTGAAACACACCCTCCTCTGCTGGGGACGGCAGAACTGAGCAGCAAGCAGTGCACACCACCACCCAACAGGAGAATTTCGGACAGGAAGTGAGGGAGAATCCTCTGCCCAATTAACAATGCAGGGGTCCAGGGAGTTACAAGTATGAACTCCTCTGAAATCTGGCTGAGTCACCCAGGGTGCTAACAGATGTGACGCCAGCTATGGGAAAAGCTAACTTGGGCTGGCAATCCTAAGCCCACAGTCAGATGAACAGCCATACCAGCTATTGGGGAGCAGCCCAAAGACACAGCAGCTAGGCTTATCAGGAATGACAGCGGCAGGGCCCTGGGAGTGGGAGTTTACCGAGAGCAACAGCAGGGCCCTGTGAGCAGTGGCAGCAGATGCTTACTGGGGATGGCAATGGCAGGGCCCTGGGAGCAATGCTGCTCTCGAGGCTGCCTGAGGAGGCACTTCCTGCAAGGCCCACTCAGGTAACCCCTGATCCCTGCCACCACTCTCCCTCTCACCCAACCTCAGTGACTTCGGGCTCCCCACTACTCCCAGGGCCCTGCCACCTCTATTGCTCCCAGTAAGTTTCTGCCACCATTGCCTCCAGAGCCCTGATGTTACACTGGTCACTGGCAAGGGTCTAATCTTCACAGTGATCCCACTTGCAAACCAAGCCTATAACAGACACGTACAGTACCCAGTTTAAGTCGCAAATATACGTAACAAAAAGACAGGTGTTTGCAACTGGAACTAGTAGCTAGTGTGATGTCTGATAACACTCTACAGCTGACAGGCAAGCCGCTCCCTGAAAAAGATCCTTAGCGGTCCCAAGTAGCTCAGGGATTTCAGGTCTCAAACATCAGAACATCAGGACACTTTTGTGAGTGACACTGAAGCACAGGGCCTGGGGTGTCTGCCACAGCCAGGGAAACTTACGGGGTATATGGATGTCGCTGCTCCCCATTTCCCATTGCAGGTTTCCAAGGGAGGGGCCCTCAGGACAGGATCTGCACGCACTTAATGGGCTGGGATAGGAAATAAGAGCCACTCCGGCAGGGTTGGACCATGCTAGGTTCCCCAGCACAGCCCCTTCCCCTAGCTGGATCATCCAGTCACATATTTCTCTTCCTCTGATGTTGGGGCAAGGCTGGAATGCTCAGGGGCTGCTCAGCTCCAGGCAGGAATGGTCAGTAGCCAGTGGAGCCAAGACCGGGGGAGGGGGCGGGGAACTCCCACTAGCCACTTTCTTACCTTCTCCCACTGCTCCCCTCCTTCCCGAGTGCTAGCGTGGACAGGCAGTGGACATTTCTGCCAGGGTGGGCATACACGTTACACTAGGTGCACATTCCAGGTTTGAAACATGCATCTAGCATGAGTCTGACACCAGCTACTTGCTCACCTCGCACAAGGGGCTCTACCTGCACAACAGCTACAAGGAAACACTTTTGACAGGCAGGGAGAGTACAACAGCCGGCACCTCAGGCTCGCATATTTACCGGGGTCTAGGGGCAGCTGCAGGTGCCAGAGAACAATGGCAGGTCTCTGGGAGTGTCAATGACACACTCCACACCCCTGACACAGGTAAGCGTGTGGGGCAGGGAGCCAAGGCAGGAGCAGTGGTGGTGGCAGAAGGTCCTGGGGAGTGATGGTGGCAAAAGCAGCAGTGGTGATGGCGGGTCTGTAAGCATGTCAAGCTGATGCTCCTGGGATCTGCCGCCACTATCACTGTTCCCTTGGACCAGTCAGACCACTGCTCCCCGTAAGGCCCCCTCCTTCCCAACCAGCTTGCAGGTAGCTGTTGCGCATACCAGCAACTATCCACAGTGAACCCAGTGCAATCCAACACACGTTCTGGGTGTACCGTGTATGAACACACAGTGTCACCCGCACAGCACCAAAGGGAGCAGCCCTGGGAAGTATGGGAAGGAAAATGCTATTGCAGGAACAGTGAAAAGAGGAGACCTCTCCATCCCCAACACCAAATATGTCAGTCTGTCCATCTGTCAGACCCTGTTAGAATGAAAAGCAGCTGAGGCTCCTACAACTGCCCAACTGTTAGGACACAGGTGCTGGCTTGAGTCAGTAATCAGATATCTTTAGGGCAGGGTTGCCAATCCAGAAATGGGAGTGGGGGTGGAATATCAAGGGGGGGCTGCAAGTCAGGAGCAAGGGGCACTGTAGGAGCTTCAGGAGATCCAAGACTGGAGTTAACTGGGAGGCTGCAGATCAGGAGTGAGGAGGATTGGCAGAACGCTATGTATCTCCTCCCTATGGATAGCCTTACCTGCCAGAGCTATCATCTCTTTCTTTTCATAAACTCAAAGCATTCACACATCGAATCACCCTGAGAGGCAATGAAAGCAGGTGTGAGCTATGGGGATAGACACAATTGCCTCCGTCTCTTCTGACCAGCCTGAGGCTTGAATTTGCAGCTGGGGCAAACATTCTAGAACACGCAGGAGTGGGGAACATCACGCTCAAGGGCCAAATATGACCCAGGGCTGCTTTTTATTTGGCCCCTTTCCAGTCCCTCAATCTGGCTGATGGACCAATTCCTACCCTCAAGCACTGAAAGAGTGAGCTTAGGGAAAGGGAGTGGAGATGACAGCATACACCTGAAAATAGAAACTAGATCCATGGCACAGATCCACAATTGGAATCCTTTTCTTTCTTTCCCCATTCAGATCACATTATTTAAATACCCCCATCCACCAATTCCTCTCTGGCCCGTAGAACATGTGATCATTTTCAATGTGGCCCACAGAGGGAAAAGGTTCTCCACCCCTGTCGTGATGAATAGTGCAGTATTGCCCTGGCTTCGGTAAGGAGCAGTGGTAATGTACATCCTATGTCAGATGAAGACACTGACTATGGGGTGATCTTGGAGGCAAGCAGGCATGATGGGCTTCCAGAAAAGCACACCTCCCAACAGTCTCTACTTAGGAGGGGCAGTCCCTCTTTGGGTGCTGAATCCCACTATCCCTCTTTCAGAGTGTCAAAGAAAGTTCCTCTTTCAGGGGAGAGGGGGAGAGAGAGAGAGAGACTGGTATTCAAGCCTCAAGCACCTCTTTCCTGGTTGCCTCCCAGGAAAAGCACTTGAGCGGACAGTAGGGAGATAATGGAACAACAAGAAACTAAGGCCACTTGCCCACGTGCTGATTTTCACATGAGATTCAATCTCACGTGAAAATATTAATCACATGAGTGTCATGGTGGGCTGCATGCCCACTCTGCCTTTCATCTGGGGCATGGATCCGTTATTGAAAATAACGGATCCATGCCCATGTTACCCTGCTCTCCTATTGAGCTGGGCTGTTGGGAGGGGGGTGCCAGGAAATGCCTCCCCCCCAACCTCCCCCAGTCCAGTAACTCACCTGGCGGCGGTGGTGGAGGCAGCGGTAGCAGTGGTGACTTCTCGGCCTAGCTCTCCATAGCTTCCTCCAGCCCCTCCTGATGGGACCTTCCAGCCCCGGTTGTCCTGGAAGACCCCATCAGGAGGGAATGAAAGCAGCCTGAGGAAGCTATGGAGAGATGGCTGGAGAAGTCGCTGCTGCTGCCACCGCCACCACCACCACCGGATGAGTTACCGCAAAGGGGAAATCTCACCTTTATCTTACGATGAGATTCTTCTGCACACGTTACAATTATATGTGAATTTTAACTCACGTGAGTGACAGGGCTGCGTTCAGCCCTGTCATCCGTGACGATATTCATGCAGAAGGCCACTTGCACACCAGACGGAACGGGGGAGGGACTGACGTGAGCTGAAATCACGTCAGGGGGGAATTGCGGGAAACTCCACTCATGTGCACGGGGTTTTAGCCCGTTTCTGGCACAAGTTCGCTCACAGATTACAGGGCTGGATTTTTTTAGCCCTGTAATCCACGAGAAAAATTGCACCAGAAACAGGCTAAAACTTGCACAAGTGGAGTTTCCCACGATTCCCCCATGCGCCATTTCAGCTCACATCAGTCCCCTTCACCCTCCTGTCTCATGTGCAAGCAGTCTAATTGGATCCTGCAGGAGGAAAGAAGCTTACCTACATGCACGTGAGATTGGGTAACATGAGCAAGCAGTTTACGTGGGATGAGAAGCAGGAGAGCTTCTGTCCCTCTTTCTGCACTTAGAATGGTTTTTGGGGGGTGCATGCATGTAAGTGCAAAAGGAGATGGAGCTTCTTTACCGAGGGGTGATGTTTATTGGCTGAGTGGGTCAGGGCTTGTCCCCCTTTATTCACTCAAAGTGCTGGGAGGGATGAGGGAGGAGACCTGCAGTTCTGGCCCAGGGGTGTCAAAGCTAAGACCAGTATGGAATGAATCCCCTGAGGGCCCCAGTACTGGTTGATAAAGCATCCTGTCACCATACAAGGAAAGGGAGTAAGCCCAGTGATCCACTTTCCCTGTGAGTGAAAACAGGGGAAGCTTTACACACAGCAGCCCTCCCCCACACTAGGATAGCCTCAGTCTGGAAGAATCTGAGCTATGTGCCATGGAGAGAGGGTGCTGGGCTTTGCATGGAGAGGTGAGGACAGGAGCTAGGCTACCTCAGCTCCACACCCCCAGTCCTGGCTCCAGGCCCCAGCAGCTGCTGTTCAAAGGAATGTGTCCTCTCCAGTGGAATTAGAGGCACGTCTCCTTCCAGACAAGCAGCTGGTGCCCCACTGCCAAGCAAGACTGCGTGACCCACATGTGCTGCTGGTGGGGGGAGAGGGGTGTCTCTGACTGAACATGCCCCAGCATGTACCGGGGGAATTCGAAGAGTAGCCTTATTCTGGGAGAGAAGACTCTCATGCTGGCTAATTTGAGTATTTTCTCTGTGGAGAGTTTCGGGTGGCGGAGGGCATGAGCCAGCTTATAAATACTAATGGGAGAGACTGGGTTAGAAACCTCTGGACCCACAGGAGCAGGAGTGGGAACCAGCAAAAGCCTGGGCCTGAGACCCCATGCACCCATACACTCTGAGTATTATAGGTGCTAGACTGGCTTTAACTGCAGCATATTCTGAATCAAATTCCCTTCTGCAGGGCAGAGTTACTGGCTCCCAGCTCCAACGGACTGTACTCAGTCACTGTGACTCAAACCACGCTGCGCTTGTCAGGGTGAGTGAAGAGAGCAGCCTTTGGGACACAATTGCTTTCATTTTTTAAACATATTATTGTTGCTGACCAATCCATGGTTTTGCAGCCAAGATTCATCATTTCCAGGATGTATTGGGCTTAATTTGTGGGAGCGCTTACCAGGGCTCAGCCCCAGCAATTAAGTTCAAGGGGGGGGGCCCTGAGAAATGTTCCCAATAGGGGTGTTCACCCAAAAATGTGGAAGACCAGGAAAAAGCTGATACTGGCCATTTCAGGGTTGGAAATGAAAGCGCGCATGGGGCCGGGGGGGTGGGGTGCGGGGGATGGGACACTGGATAGTTTATTTGGCTTGTCATTAATGACTTTCCTGCCCCACCCCCTAGGCTGGCCAGCATAGAAATTACATCACAAGAAATCCTCTTCTATCATATTCAGATGCAGAGAGGCAGGTTAGTCCAGTGGCTGGGTTGCTAGCTGGAAAATATGGTTCATTTTCCTGCTCTGACCAGCTCTGAGCCACGAGGCATGGCTTCTGGATCAGGGGGTGGGACCTCTGGGGCAGGCTTAAGCCCAGGCAATTCTTTTTTTATTTTTTACAAGTTAAGCACTGGATATGGCCATCTTGTTCAGAGAAAGGCAGTGACTTATCCCACTTCAGTGCTGGCAGCAAGACCCATAGCTATGATAGAACCAAGCTGTACAATTACATCAGGACCCCTTGAACCTAGCAGCCCACACTACCTGGAATACCCTGAGACTGGATGGTGGGGGACAGGACACTGTCTTCTACATCAGGGTCCATTCCAACCTAGCTACGACCCTTGCTAGCAGTGCCATGATTAGATACCACATCTCCTGACTCCCAGGGTCCACCTTGCAACCAGTGATCCACATTCTCATTGGTGCAGACTGCCAAGATTCTCCTGGACTGTCAAAACTCCCATTTGTTGGAAGTTAAGAGGGTCAGGAGGTGACTTCTGTGAAAGCTAGTGAAACCGAAAGGGCTATTCCCAAGGGTCTGTGAAATAATCCCAGCAACATGGAAAATTATCCAGGAGGCTCCGTCCGCCCAAATACCTAGGGTGGGAGAAAAGAGGATTTGGCAAACTCCTTATCAGGCGGTGCTGATGGGCTGATCACTGGAGTTCACCCCTCATGCATCGTGGCTTCTCATCAATAATCTATTTGGGGAGGGGGAGATAAACTGCCAACTTTCATTCTGAGAAATAATTCCCATTTAATAAAGATTAATACAAGCAAGGTTTCCGTCCCAGGCCCTGCGTCGCCGCAAGCCAGAGAATATTGGAACTTTAATTATATCAGCATAATAAAGAAGGGGAAAAAACCAGGGAGATACTTAATCTAAATCAATGTTCATAACAGCAACAAACTCTAACAGCTCGCCAACGCCGACAGATATGACACCGGTTAATCTAGGCAGATTCAAAGTGAATGTTATTAATGGGTCCGCTCTGCATGCGCACGCATTACCCACATCACTGGGACAGCCCCCGCGCCCCACAGTGCCTGACCTGCTGACAAAGAGGCTAGGGGGAGAACCACACCGGCAGCCAGTAGGGATACTTGCAATTGTATGAAGGCCCACACACGTGCGCCACACGTGCATGACGCTCCCCTCCATTACACACAGCGCACTAGCCCTTAACATAAGTTATTAGAATTAATAATTATTTATGGAGTAGTAGCGATGTGCCTGGCCTGGAACAGTCGTGATTAGAGAAAGGTCCTTGTCTCAAGGGCCTTACAATGTAGACTGTTGTACGCACAGCCTGAACACACACATACAGTCACGCACAAGTAGCTTCAATCCAAGGCACACTGCATCCCAACCTCTGGCATACACATGCATACAGTACCACGATTACACCCACACACTCTTATCACCTCAGCACATGCATCTTAACCATGCACACACAGTCCCACCCCCTACTGGGCACACATGCCAGCTCCAACACAATAATTCACCAACACCCTCACATGTTCCCCAGCAACAACCCTTCTCACTCTCTCTCTCTCTCTCACACACATACACACAGAGGGATCCGTGCACAAAACACCACACACACACAGCTAAACTCTCAGCTCTCCCCCTCCCAGCTGTCAACAGTCAATCTGCAGCCATGGGAGGAAGCAGCTGAATTTGATCCTGAACTCAAAGAAAGGAAGCAGCTGCTCCAGGAAGGGTCCCCTCCCCAGAAGCCTGCTCTCCATGGCTCCTCTCAGAGGTGTAATAGAACCTGACTCAGATTTGTGGGAATGGGAAACAGAGGCTGGACAGCCATTTGCCAGGGATGCTGTAGCTGCAGATTTCCCTCACTGAGCAGAGGGTTGGACTAGATGAGCTCTGAGGTGCCATCCAACTCTATGGAATAAGAGACACCTCCCCCTCCATGTGGGGGGAGCCACATGTACAACACTGATCTCCATTTCCTGACGACTACTACTACTAATAAAATTTTAAATAGCGCTACTAGGCATACACAGTACTTTACAGTAACAAATTTTGGAGTCAGGTCCCTGCCCAATGGGCTTACAATCAAAGATGGACAATGATGATATATATATTTCCATTTTACAGATGGCAAACTGAGGCTGAGAGGTTGTGACTTGCCCAAGGCCACCCAGTTGAGTTTATTGGCTACGGTGAGATTCAAATCCTGGTCTTGCAGGTCCAGGTCCAGCACTGTATCCCCTACACCATACTGGCTCTTTTGCTCTTTGCTTACTCTCCTGACCTCACTGCCACCCAGCCCAGAGGTCTCACCGTGCTCCAGATCCCCTGGCCTTCATGGGAGCCTGTGAGAACAAGTCTATAAAGTTCGCTCTGACATGCTTCAGTTTAATAGATAACACTTGTACTCAGGACACATCACTTTAAACAGGCTCTAGAGCCACAGGACATCGCCTGCCTTTAACTGTGAGCAAGTGATTAAAGACCAAGAGAAATGGGTCTGGTTCAGTAGAATCCGGTGCTTGCTCTCCTTCTTTGGGACCCCCAAGCCCAGCCTCTCCAGCCAGAAGAGCATAATGAGCAAAGCAGGTATTTGCCGCCAGCCCAGGGAGAAAATAATTATAAATAAGCCAGAGCCAGACTCCAGACACATGGTCATGCATAGCTCTGGTATTGTCAGAATGGGGGGGGGGGGGGGGGACCAGGTAAGGGGAACCCTCAAAGGGAAGGGGAACAGACGGGAAGGAAAAGGGTCCAAATCACGCTCGGTCGGCCTCGCTTCCTGCTACTTTGGACTGAGGCCCTCGAGATAAATGCCCGTCAGGATAGAATGCGGCCCAATGGTTCTTAACGAAACCAGACCTCTATCGTCATAGGGCGTAAGCAGCACACTACTAGAAGGCCGAGTCCCATACGCTCCCTCAACATCCACACTCCGATCCAGGGGGGAGGGGAAGGGAAGGGGGAGTGCGGGCACTGTGCAGAGCAAGGGAGGGGACCCAGCGACACAGGACAGGGGGGAGGGGGGAGGGCTCTCTCACACTCTCGCACAGTCCTTTCACTCTCGAACACAACCCAGGGACGAAAAGGAAGGATCCAATGACACGCTCTAATAAACTATAGCAGGCAATACAATAGGGTAGGGAAAAGGGGTCACACCTAGCTAAGAAAGCCTTGCAGTCACTTCAGGGCCAGTCTCTCAGTGCTCTGATTACTGGCGTTGTGTGCCTCACAGCGCCGGCTTTTCAAGTGAAAGCCCTGCCCCCTGCCGCTCTCGCAATCGCGCGGAGCGACGCAAGGGGGCGGGGCCAGTCTCTGGGGCCATGTCCAGCCCCGCATCCCTCTTCGTGACGTCGGGGCGGGGCCCTAGGGCGACTTGCTGTCGCAGGGATTCCCCTGCTGTGCGTGGCCCCAGCCTGGACCTGGGCGCAAGTGGAACAGCTGCTGGGAGGGGAGGAGTTCTCGGGGCTTCCCAGGCCTGCTGACCAGGCCCCCTTCTGCCCCCACGACCAGTAAGTCTCAGAGGTATGTAAGCAAAGGACAGGCCAAGCCAAGGCACCTTGTTTGAAGCCTACACACAAAGTGAAATCAAAAGTTGGGCTCCAGTGGGAGCAGTGTCAGGTTGGCAGTAGTGGGGGGCATGGATGGGGGAAGGGAGAGAGATCCAGTGGAAAGAAAAGAGGAACCAAGAAGTAGGCAGAGAGAGGAAATGGGAGAGAATGGAGAGAGACAGAGGAACGTTACTGATCGAGGCAACAAGTCCAGGGCTGTGGCTAGAGTTGTCACTTCTCCTTTAGCCTATAGGAGTCTCAGGGTCAAGTTGCAAGAGGTGCCCACTCTAAGGCCGGTTTTCCCTCTTCATGGCATAGCTACGGTTGTCATCTTCCCACAAGCATTGACCCAAGGAAAGACCATGCCTAAAGGGACACTCCCACCTCTTTCTGGTGTGGCCCCAGCCCCTCGAAAACAATTCTTCTGGCTAACCTGGGGAAACAGGAGCTTCACTCTGAGCCAAGAGATGAATATGACAAAACCTGGAGAGACTCTGAGTCAGACCCTTACCGTAGGCACCGCTTTCTCTTTAGCGACGACAACTGCAGTATTTATTGTCTCTTCCTTATGAGACAATGCACTGTTATGGTACTATGAAAAGACACATGGGCCCAAACTGGACATCAAAAGCCTGGCCAACCAGCATCCTGCCTGAGCGAATGCCGTCTCTCAGGTTCCACCAAGTTTTAGGAGAGTTCGTAGCAGGCTCCAATCCAGTCGTATGTTTACTAGAGCTCAACCCCAGCAAGGTGTGTAAACTTTGTCAGGCACCATGGATAGAAAGACTCAGTCCAGCACAGTAAGGGTTAAGAGCACCCCTGCCCCCCCATTGGTCTCTCAGCTGAAGCAAACAGCTGATCCAGCACTTCAGCCCCCCCATTGCTGGGCACGGGGCCAGGCATGAGCCTCCTGCGTTACAGAAACATTCAGGACACTAGCTGGCAGCGAGCTGCAGGAGCCCACTCACTCCCCGCTAATCGCCTTCACCCCATCCCATAAGAAGGAAACAGTTACAAGACAAAGGCCCCATTCTTCCCAAGCCACTGCTGCCGTGCAGGGTTATTAATCTCTCTGCAGGGGAGGAGAAAAGCTGGAACTGGGCCAAAATGCAAGAAAGTCAAACATTTTTTTCCAAGTCCTGAAGGAACCCTGTGTGAGCTTGTCCGTGGGCTCTGAACATGACCCGGCACTAAGTGGGGACGCTGCATCAGCAGATCCACACGCAGCAGAAGCACGTGCATGTCTGTAACACAAGATCTGGCTCTCGCCACTCCAGCCTTGGCACGCTGAGTCCGTGGGGAGACAGAGTTAGCAAAAGCTTGGCTCAAGCAGGGAGGGATGTCTGGGGTTGGAGGCACAAATAACTGTCTAATAGCAACTCCTCACGGGATCGGTCCTTGCTTGAGAGAGGGGAGGGCGAGGGTCAGAGTAGAGGACTGTCGGGGCCGGATTCCTGTGCTCTCTATTCCCATGGGCAGTCAGACCAGGAAGCTGAGTGTGGACATTTGGAATTCTGTTCCTGCTACAGCTGGCATGGGAAGTGGATTTACTACCCACAGGCACCCCTTAGGGTGCCCACATACCAAGGGGGCACCTGCAGGTAGTAAATCCCCACACTTAACTGAGGGGCATGGCGAGGCAGCTGCAGTGGCAGCCATCTGACGGCCGGGGAAGTGCCCCACAGCAGTCACCCTGGGGAAGTGCTGGGGGTGCCACAGTTACCTAGCTAGTCTTTCCATGCAACTATGCAGCTGGCCCCTAGGCTCCAAGATTCCAGAAAACCCAAGGTTGCTGCTGCCACACCTCCTCAGCAATCACGCTGCTGTGCCTCCCCAGCCTCGGAATCAACACCACAGTTGTTGGCCACCCAGTCACCCTGTCCCGGATCTCCACTGAAACTGCTGCAATGCTATGGTTGCTACCTGTGCACATTTTTAAGGAACACTTATGAAAAATACATGTTGCAGGGCCCTGCGACACATAAGTGTTCCTTAAAAATGTGCATAGGTGGCAACCCTATGCAATGCAGCCCTTCTTTCCCAGCCCCAAGTAAACAAAAAGGTGCTCAATCGCACATGGAAATCTCAGCTGGCTAGCTAGCAGGAAGTCTTGTTCACTGCATTTTACCCATTGGCAGCAATGGGGAAACCACAGCGAATGCAACTCCCTGCTTGCTAGTGTGTTGTTGCCACTTGCTGTGCAGACAAATGAAAAAATTAGTACTGATTGGCTCAACACGCAAACCTGAACGAGTCACTTCACCCATCTGTGTGCCAGTCTCCCTGCATAACCGACACAATAACCCCACTCACCCATCTTTGTAAGGTACGCCTAGCAGCTAAACTAAATGGAAGGTGTTATATAAAGGGATCCGTATTTAACAGGTAGAGAGCTTCCCATTCAAATCTGTAACAGGCATTTGGACCCTGAGGGAGTGGGGACTCACTCCAAGAGAAGGAAAGCAGCGGGCAAGGACTGCATAAAAGAGGTTTTAAAACAGTTAACAAGCAGAGTTTGGGAGGATTGCTCTGAAACAAGGCATTGATACAATCATGGAGGGTCATTGAGTCCTTGGTGCAGGATTTGCCATGTCATCCCAGACACATGCTCATCCAGCTTCGTAAAAACCCTCCATCTTTCCAGTGATGGAGAATCTACAACTTCTGTAAGGGTGTTAATGAGACGATAGCCCGCAAAAGTCCATGTTCAGGCCATGAAGCTCCCATACAACCCCCAATCACATGTTTTAGCATGTAGAGCTAATAAATGGGCAGTTCTCTGCCTGCATTTCATGTGATGGTGGCAGCCACCACCCAGCGCTTTCCCTCTCCCCAGCCCTGGCTCTGATGGGAGAGGGGCCAGGGCCAGAGAAGTCTTCCCTGGCCATGACCCACCTTTTCATCAGAAGCAGCACTTGCACTAGCACGCTCTCCCAACTGAAAGGCAGCTGCTAGAGGAGAGAAGGATCGCGCTCTCTCAGCTGAGAGGCGGCTGCGAGAGGAGAAAACGAGGCAGGGGGTGCAGGAAGGACCTTCTCCAGAGGATCTGCGCCTGCACTCCTCTCTCAGTTTGGGAAAGGGACCGAGGGAGGGGTGAGACTCCTCCGGAGGATCCACAGGGCTCCTGAACTCTGTTTGGGAAATAAACCGAGGAGAGTGCAGGAGCACCATGGATCCTCCAGAACAGCCTCAACCTGCCTTCGCTCCCCTCAGTTCCTTTCCCAAAGGGAGAGAGGAGTGGAGGCGCAGATTCTCTGGAGAAGGGCCTTCCTGCAGTCCCCGCCTCGCTCTCTCTTCTTGCAGCCGCCCGTCAGCTGAGAGAACACGATCACTCCCTCCTCTAGCAGCTGCCTCTCAGCTGAGAGAGTATGCTAGGAACAACTCTGGTGCTGGTGGATGTTGATGCGGATCATGCAGGTGAGGCTGAAGGGAACCTAATTCAGGAGACGTGCTCAGGTGGGCACACATCAGCGAGCACTGGCCCACAAGTGGGCCCGCGATGTCCCTGAATGATGCTGTGAGCGGGGCTTCGTGGGGATGTATTCAAACATCTGGCAAACACCTAAGAGAGGATCAGGCGAAAGCCCACCTGGTGGGTGCTAATGTGGGCTATCATCTCATTTATTTTCACCCTAATTAGTCCGTTCCATTGCTTGACTACCCTTCTAGTCAGGAATTTTTGCCTGATGTTCAGTCTAAATCTTCCTCGGTATTTGGTTTATCAATAATCACATCTAGTAATAATGAGCCCATCCAAACCTCCGCCAGCAGAGAGCTTTACAGAAAGTGTCTCAAGGACATCCGCCTCCCTTCATGTGCATCAGAGCACAGACCCCTATCCCATCCCCAGTCACCAGCTACTCCCTCTTGCACCCACCAGTCCCACAACACTCTGGCAAATTCATCTCACTGGGCCCTGCTGCGAGCAGCCCCATGGATGAAGCCATAGCCTAGAAGAGCTTCCTACAGGCAGGAAAAAACCAATCTCTGTCTCTTACAGGCACTTCCTCTCTCAGGAGTGCAAGTGACAGCTGCCCTTGATGTGCTTAATGCTCTACTCCACTTTGGACAGACACTTACCGCTCCAGCATTTTGGCTTGGAGGCCTTTGGACGAAGGTAAGCCCTTAGCTTTCGCCAGTTCCTAGAGCAGAAGGGAAGGGGTCAGGGCAAGACCACGGATGAGTTCTTTACGGCAGCAGGGAAGGGGTTAAGGTGCTCCCCTTCCTTTTCTCTCCCCACCTCATCTATTTTCCTCTGGCAGTGCTCCCATCCCCAAACCCTCCCCATTAGCAACTTCATCTCCTCTTTCCTTCACCCCGCTTCCCCCTCCCCAGCCCGACAGCTGCTCCAGCAGTCTCAAGCCATTGATTTCTCTGCTTTTCCCTTCAAAATTCTCCTGGCTCCACGCCCAGGTTGTATCGTCTAGTTACTCAGGAGCAAATATCTCTATTATTATTGCAATTATTTCCCAATCAGCGCCGCTCTGGGCCGAGTCAATCAGAGGGGGAACCCTGACAAGGCAATCAATGTGCAGCCATTGCCCTGTGTCACGGAGTCAGAAGGTTGCAGGGCACCCAACGGAGGCGATTCCATCTGCTCTGCTCTCAAGGGAAGCACAGATAGCAGGGGGCCGGGGGTATCCCCCATTGCATGCTGGGGGCTTCTTTATGGAGTTGAGACACTCCCAGCGAACAGGCTCGCAGCCTTCTCAGTTCTTTCGCTATGAGGCTCTGCAAAGAGGGGAGGAGGGAAGGGGGTTGGGACTCTTGGCTGCTTTCTGATGCATGAAGGTGGGTTGAGGGGGAAGGGGAATCATAAATGCAGCCTTTGCCTGGTTGCTCAATTCATTCTGTCTTGTTTGCCCTGTGATTCCTAGGCGGGAAGGGCCTATGGGCTCCTGAAGTGTGGCGGCGTGAGAACATCAGAGCTAGCATCAGACATGGACAAGATGAGATCGGTATTTAGGATGTTTCACACTTCAGCTCTTGAACAAGCAGTGGGGAGGCAAGCTCTTCTGTTACACGTCCAACACCCCTGTCCTGTACAGGAGGCTCAGAGCTCCCAGTTCCCTTCACCGGGCCCCTGGAAAGAGGCCTCCCTTCTGCAGAAATGGGGAGTCCCTCTGACTCTCCTCACTGCTGCACACCACCAATGTTCACATACAATTCTCCTTAATGGGTACGATACCTTTGGGTCAGGCTGCAATATCTGCAGATTTACCACAGTGGGCATGAGAAGGACCCAAGAAATCCAGCGACATTGGCCCTTTTTACACAGACAGCACCCACGCATGAACACCCAGAAATCTGGGTGCTCATGTGTGGGTGCCGCCCATGTAAATCCCATGGGGGTGGGGGTGCACGCTCTCGTGCACACGCATGCACACCCATCCCCACGCATGGAGGCACTGGCAAAAACAGAGGTGCCTCCGTGCGTGGGGATGAGGGGGGTGTAGATGGATGTGCGCTCATCTACACCCTCCCCCCACCCAGTGCACACGGACCATGGCGTACACGGACACACACACACCCTGCACCACAGTTGTGTAAAAAGGGCCATTCTGAAAACACTCCATGGAACAGACTCACCACCAATGCCCTGTTTTGCACTGTAACCCTGAAGAATCTAGCAGGCAGAACAGACTTTCAAGATGAAGGGCGAACTGGTTAAGATTCTCTATAGAGCATCATAGGTATGCATCTAGCTTTATTCAGCCATCAGATTTCTCACTGGAAGCCCGCATTCTAAGTTAGCCTAACCCTGCCGATTTTAAAACCTTCCAAGCAGGCAGCACATGGCCTAATCCCAGCATATTCCATCAACTACCAAGCTATTCAGTGTGCGCTGTGTGAGTGTTAAAGCCATTATTTCCACTAAGTAAAATCAGAAGGCCATTTCCTCCAGTAAACACATGACAGTAAATGTATATAATGTGAACTAAATCCATGGCCCATTCACGTTTGCCCAGGGAAGAAGACAGCGCTAGCTACGAGAGTGAGATTTAACTTTAGCTAGTTAAGAAACACTTTGATCCTTCTGTATGGCAAAAGCTGCTCGTTGCTGCCGTCCTGTGCTGCCCTAATGCTTTATCTTGATTGACAAATCATATCCAACTGATGTGAAAGAAATTGATACGTGATGATGAGCAATCTCTACATAAGAGGTGGCACATCAGCAATAAAGGGCAGTCATTCTCATCGTAACCAAGCCAAGTACGTGCACCTGAGACCTCGCATCTTCATGAATGTTAAACCCCTTGTCTCTCCATCTGTTCCCCTTCCTAAGTCTCTCCCACAGATCATGTATCTCAGATTGTAAGCCCTAGGGGCAGGGATCGTGTCTATTTTATTACTTTGTAAAGTGCCAGGTACACTGCTTGCGCTATATAAATGTTTGTTAATAATAATAATAATAATAATAACAACGCCCAGCACAGAAATATACAGCTTGACTTAGGCCCTTTTCACACAGACATAAAATGGGTGCTACATTTTATTATACATGTTGCAGAGCACCCATTGAGCACACCTGCAGCCCTGCAGCACGTATAATAAAATGTAACACCCATTTTATCAGCGTTAGAGTGTCTGTGTGAAAAGGGCCTTAGAATCCACAATGCCTTCAAAGGAGAGATTACACAGCCCGCCAACATCGACAGAACCACAAACCAATCTATGTTAAAATCACTTTATTCACTTGCCAGAATCAGAATCCAGGGGGCTATGATTTCCCCTGAAAGAGACCAGAACACTAACACAAGCGCCAAGAAGAACATAGGGGAAATAATTTGCTGCTCTGCTTTAAACGTCAGGGGAACTAATGCAGGGCTAACTCACTCTGCTGCAGGTAAGCAAAGGAGAAAACAGGCTGCAAAGATTTTGCTTTAGAATGCCTCCCATTTCAGTTATTAATTATTATTATAAGCATTTATATAGCGCCAGCACTGTACCTGGCGCTTTACAAAAAATAAAATAGACACGGTCCCTGCCCGAGAGCTTACAATCTAACCTGAGTAGCACACGAGTCTTGCCACTGACTTACGATCAAAAGTGGTTTGCTTAATTCCATTAGTTTGCTTGCTTTGCAAAGCTTTTTAGGACTTCCATTTGGCTCTCTCAGGCTCTGTGATTTCTCTGATTTCTCTTTAACACATTCATGGCCTGATGCGTATCAAGTAAAGCTGCATCTTCCTTGTAACAGTGTCTGAGTCAAAACTTCCTGAAGTCAATGGAAAGACTCCCATTAACCCCAGCTGCCTCGGCACCAGGCGCTATGCCTATATATTTCTCATTTCCACACAGCCTATACACAGGGCAAGCACGAGACTATTGGGCATATGAGTGGGCTCATTCATCAAAGTGGCTGTATCGAGGCAATCAGAGAAAGAATGAAAAGCCTAAGAAACAAACTCTGTTCCTATGGAAATAGATTAAACCATTTACGAGATACATTTTAATATAGAAGCAGCATTCACCCCACAGCACTCACATAGACTCTGTACAGGTGCAGCCGCCGCAGCCGCACTGGGGCCCACACATATGTGAAGTGCCCCAGTAGGAGGCCCGTTCCATCTTCTGCACCAGCGCCCATTCCCACCTAGCTACACCCCTGGTTCTGTGAATCAGCAGTGGCCAATTTCACATACTCAGAACATTGAGAGTGAGGGCTGCCACCTTGCCGGACACATTGACCCAGAAAAAGAGAGGGCTGTTCCAAAAGGGGGGGTAAGGGGCATCTCCTGCCCCTGTTTGACAGGACGATGGCACCTCAGAGTATCATGACATCACAACACACAGATGGGGGCGTGGCCATGTCAGAAAAGGGGATTTCTGGATTCATCTTTTCTGACATGGCCACACCCCTTTGGAGCATCATGACATCACAACATTCTGCAGTGTGCAGGGCCACGTTGAAAAAGAGGTAAGAGCCTATTCACCTCATCCCGTCTGGCGTGACCCTGACCCCCCAATCTGGGAAATATAGCTTCTGCCCTGGAGTCTAGACTCTGGATCAAAACCCAGAGAAGTGGCAACCTTGCTTAGAGCTCATTTACACAACACCCTTGCAAATTCACCACATGCTCCTTCATCTGTGTGTCTTGTTCAGTGACAACACATGCACAGAAGTGCTCATTCCCTGCACTTTCCTGGTCTTTCTTTCTCCCTACGTTGCTATGGTATGTCCCACAATACAAAGGGCATGTAGGAATACCCTAATGATATTCCTGCACACAATGGGTGTTTCAGATGGACACGGGGCTGACCACCCCAGACCTGCTCCGGGGGTGCACCCCCACGTCTGTCTGCTTGCAGCTCTGCCTGGGTTTCGTTTAAATTGACTCAGCGGCTGCTGCTCCTCACAATGGGCATACCCAGCGCCTCCCTGCTCTATACCATAGAGTTGCAGGCAGATCGCCCAACATTCTAGGCTGCCACTTGCAACTCTATGGTGTTGCCTTAGGCAAACCCCATCCGACAGCAGAGCTGCAGCAGTCATTCCCTGAGCAGACGGACAGCAGCTCTGTCTCAGGCCAGTGCCCCAGTTTTGGGCAGCCCACTCTACTGGCAGTGCTCCTGGATGCTCCAGAGCACTGTAAGTGGGGCAGGAAAGAGGCAGGGACAAACTGCTCCACCTCTTCTCCGCCTGCATAATCTGGCAGGCTGCCTTTAGACAGACAGGCTACACAGGGCAGGGTGAAGCAAGGCAGAGGAGGGGCTGCTGTCCATCGAAAAGCACCCAATGTTCCAGATGGAGTGAACTTGGAGGAAATCCCTGTGAAAGGGCTCTCTAGCCAACCACACCTCTATGGTCAGTTGCAGGAGGAAGTGCTAAACAGGAAATGGTGTATCAGGGCCTGAAACGTGCTCTGGGTTAATCAAATCCCACAACGGTTACTGCTGTTTGACAGCGTCAGATCTTTGCAAGCAAAGATGCCACACTTAATACAGTGGAGGAGGTAGAGGTGGCAGAAGCCCCACCTTGTCCCAATTATGTGGGATCAGTTTCAGTCGGTGACACCCGCTGATGTGGTGGAGGTGCTTGGGGCTGTTCGAGCCACTTCTTGTGAACTAGATCCATGCCCGTCCTGGCTGATTAAGAGCTGCCGGGAGACAATGGGACCGTTGCTGGCTGGGGTGGTCAACACCTCCCTGCGGGAGGGCAGAGTGCCGGCCTGCCTTAAGGAGGCTGTGGTACGGTCTCTGCTCAAGAAACCATCGCTTGACGCTGACTCCCCTGCCAGCTATCGGCCCGTCTCTAACCTTCCCTTTTTAGGGAAGGTTATTGAATGCGTAGTGGCTCTGCAGCTGCAAGGGCATCTCGACCGCACCGATTATCTGGATCCTTTGCAGTCTGGCTTTCATCCGGGGCATGGCACTGAGACACCATTGGTGGCTTTGGTCAATGATCTGCGTCGTGAAAAGGATAAGGGTCGGTCGACCCTTTTGGTCCTATTAGATCTGTCGGCTGCATTTGATACTGTTGACCATGAGATGTTGGTGACGCGCCTGCGGGACAGTGCGGGGGTGGGTGGGATCGTTCTCGAATGGTTCCGCTCATTCCTGACCGGGAGAATTCAGCCGGTGGTGCTCGGTGATCATTTTTCATCTCGCCGAGACCTCTCGTGTGGGGTCCCGCAGGGTTCAGTCTTGTCCCATCTCCTGTTCAACGTGTACATGCAGCCGCTCGGTGAGGTGATCAGGATGTACGGGGTGAGGTGTCATCAGTATGCGGATGACACCCAACTGTACCTCTCATTTTCAACCGACCCAGGCCTGGCTGTCTCCGTGCTTACTCGGTGTCTGGCAGCTGTCGGGGACTGGATGAGGGCTAATTGACTGCGACGGAATCCTGACAAGACGGAGGTGATGTTAGTGGGTAAGTCGATGGAGATGGCGACCCCTCGGTTGAGGGGGTGTGCCCTCCACTGACTTTCCAGGTGTGGAACCTGGGGGTGCTCCTCGATGCGCAGCTCCGCCTGGATTTCCAGGTGGAGGCTGTGGCGAGGAGCGCCTTCCGCCAGTTACATCTGGTGCGGCGGCTTCAGCCGCTGGTTTTGGTTCCGGATCAGTCCACAATCATCCATGCTTTTATCACCTCTCAGTTAGACTACTGTAACACGCTCTACGTGGGGCTACCTATGGGTTACGGCTCGAAAGTTGCAGCTGGTGCAGAATGTGGCAGCCCGGCTCCTGGTGGAGCTGGGCCACCGAGAGCACATTATACCAGTGCTCCGATCTCTGCACTGGCTGCCAATAGTCTTCCGGGCCTGATTCAAAGTGTTGGTTTTGACCTATAAAGCATTACATGGTGTGGGCCCTGCCTATTTGCGAGATCGCCTCACTCCCCAGGTTCTGGACCGGCCCCTGTGGTCATCTGGGGGCTCGCCCTGCTGGAGGTCCCCCAGGTTTCCCGGGGGGCCATGCAGGACAGGGCATTCTCGGTGGCTGCACCGCGCCTGTGGAACTCCCTCTCGGTGGGGGCCCGTCTGGCCCCAGAGCTCCCAGGTTTCCGTAGGAATTGTAAGACCTGGCTGCTCCGTCAGGCATTTGGCGAGGGAGAAGGGAGGGGGGTGTTTTGGGTTTTGTTCTCCCCATTTTATTTTTATTGTTGTATATGTTATTTAATGCTTTTATATATTGTATTTTTATTGATTGATTTGTTAGCTGCCCCGGGCTGCCTGGCAGGAGGGGCGGGGTATAAATTTGTAAAATAAATAAATAAACACTTTGCATCAAGTAGCAGAGAACAAGGGTTTGTTAAGGAGCACAGGAAGTGGTAAGAACGTCACACAACACTCAATGTGTGTTTGTGCCCCTGAACACTCTAAAAGAGCACTTTGTGAATGAACCCTTGTTTTATCAACCAGAAAGCCCCCTTTCTCTTTTCATGCTTTAATATCCTGCACTCCTCTTCCTGGGTGAGATCCTCAAGATGGCACATTGCTACTGAGTGTTAATTATTCTTCACTACATCTGACCCAACCAAAAGGCCACTCATGATTTAGGGCAGGTGTGGGAAACCTCAGGCCCAGGGGCCAAATGTGACGCCCCCCCACCCACAGCAAGTTTTTATGTGGCCCCTTTCCAATTCCTGGCCCCTGGAACCATTTTTTTCACCAAAGCACTGAAAAAGTGAGCTACAGGTAAGGGAGCAGAAATGAAGGATAGGAGACAGATCCAAGAACTGGAGTGCACCCCTTACTCTCTCCCAACTTCTATGCAGCTCTTGGAGCTTGTATTCATTTTCAAGGTGGCCCCCAGGAAGGAAAAGGTTCCCCACCACTGATTTAGGGTGTACTTTTCAAACTCATTTAAATAACGTCAGCTCAGATTTCCAAAGGCACAAATGACCCCTGAGATGTCCAACTCCCAATTGCTGTGAATGGCAGTTCGAGGCTTCAGAACATATCTGTGCTTTGGAAAATCTCACCCTCAAGTATCTACTTCCCACTAGTTTTCCCTTGGGTTTCGTGCAATGCCTTTGTGCCATAAAACCTTAACCCCATCATCACCCGCTGCGCTGGTTTTCAATGAGACTTGGGGCCCTTATTGCCTCGGTCACTTTTGAAAACAGAATTTTGGTCTTCTGTGTCTTAGAGTTGGAAAGGAAGAGAACTTGGGGGTCATCTAGTACAGCCCACTTCACCAATGTAGGAGTCACCATACCCACACTATCCATGCAGAAAAATCTACTTAACAAGAAATAGAAGCTATTAAAAAATCTTCCACAAGTAGAGACCAGGTCTAACCACAGCACACACCGATGGTTGAAATAACAGGGAACAATTTTATAGAGATATCCAGATGTCTCAAACCTGGCCACTCAAATCACTTGGGTGCTTTTAAAAATTTCACCTATGGCCCTTGTATATGTGCTTTGTAGGGAAGGTGATGCTCTGACAAGGGGTGCAGGCAAAGGGTTAACTCTACTGGTCTCCAGAACAAGAGAGCTGAGGAATGTACCATACCATAGGCTCGTTGGCAGGGGTTAATGGGGAGGGGATTTGTGCAATGTCTGGAAGGTGCCTTGTAGCTTAGGGCTGGCAGAGGGGGGAGGGAGAACCCTCAAAACAAGAAGTTATTTTATTCAAAGATCAAACAGCACTGATGGCCTTGGAAGGGCACAGGGTGTAAGAGCCCAAGCGCTTGAGTCTCAGTGCTGTTTAGGGAGGCCAAGGGGTGGGAAATTATGTTAATTAAAGTTTTAATTACTGTAGCCAAACGACGAGCATAATTACTTTATTCTCCCAGAGAATTCAAACTGATTAAGAATCACGTGTGGAATCTTTAGGTTGATTTGATTTTTAATTAAATGTACTGTCAGAGATGGTGAGGGGCTCGCCAGGCAAGAGTTCAGCCCTGTCACTTTCTATCTCACTCCACTGTCCCCCTCAGGCTGCTCCTAAACTGTACTGGACGCTGCACCTCACAGTGCATCTACCAGCAGAGTCAGGGGCTAAAGATGGCAGCTAGGGCTTTACCTTGAAAGGCCAGGAGTGTGCCTAAACAAACACTGAAGAAAACTAGAGACTCTGCATGTGGGGCTGACTGCACATTTGGGGCCACTGCATGTACACATGTAGAGGGCAGCACATGTGAAAGGGCTCCTTTTCACACGGGCCCGGGAGGAGCCGCCGTGCAGGGGAATGGGTAGAGGCCACGGCACATGTGCGGCATCACACGAACGCCCACCCATCTCCATGCACAGAGGCAGCTCCGTTTTCCCCAATGCCTCCGTGCGTGGGGGATCGGTGGAGGTGGGTGGAGCATGCACGCACCCCCACCCATTCCCACTGGCGGTCACATGGATGCTCCACCCTCACCCACCCAGTCGCACACGTAGTCCGGGGGCAGGTGGGGGGGGGGGGGGGCATTTAAAAAGGGCCTGTGTGCTACAATCACAGGCATTTTTGCAGAATTTGGTGAGTGGTCAATTTCTCTCAGAATCTGTGAGGGTAGAATTACAGAGCACAGAATTCTGGTGCACAGAATTACAATCAAAGTGGGGAGTACTCTGAGCCAGCCAATGGGACGTTGACACTACAAGCTGCTGGCATATTCCTCCCTGCCGAGGAGACGTCTTCGACTCCCACCCCCACCTGGAGAGGAGAACCCTCTTCCCCCTCCCCTCCCCTGAAAGGTCTGTGTGGTATTTTGCATAATCTATTCTCCTCAAATAGTTTTGGCTTCCTGATTGCAGAATTTGGAACAAATGTTTTGCAAAAACCACAGGGCCCAGATGTGGAAATGGCAAGCGTAGCAAATAACTGTGATTTTGTCCCCAGAATTTTAGCTTTCATTAAAAATAAAGGCAGTTGTTAGCCTTTGTGGATGCAAAGAAAGACTTGAAAATGTGACCTGGGGGTAACCTAAAGGCTGGGAAAGCAGGAGGCCTGACAAAAAAGAACACAGATGTATTGACTTTTAATCTCATGATTTTTACGCCAGTTTCATGATTTGGGGGGAGGAGGAGGAGGAAAAGTTGACTGCTGACTTTTTTACTAGGGCTGAAGCAAATATTCGGTGCAAACAATCAAATTTGATTAATCTGATTATTTGTTTAAGCAAAGCAAATACAAATTGCTTCCTGAATCATTTACAATTCTGAATATTCATTCTGATGACTGTGTTCATTTGTTCATGTATTCTTTTATTCATTTGATTGTTTATTGGATATTTTACTTGGTTCTCATTGGCAGTACCACAGTACTCTACTAAACAACTACTGAAGTATCAAATACCTAATAAATTAAGAAATTAACATGAAGTACCCTACGAAATTATGTTGCACATTTTTCAATGCTGGTGAAGACTTATTTGGATATTCTTTCTTGGGAACGAGTATGAAAATTACCTTTGCAAATATGAAATGTCACATTCATTTTTTCACACTTGGGTTTGCAATACAAAACGGGTAGAGAACATTTCCCCTCCCAGTGGCCACTTTGAAAATTAGTATAAGGCTTGCTTAGAGAGCTGCAAAGAAGTTGGGCAAAGGGTTCTTATCGAGTGTTTTCAGGAGGAGAAGAGTCCAGACCATGAATCTGTGCCATTAATCTGACCCCTACACATGCGTACCTGCCCTCATCTCTACTCCCTTACCCTGAGCTCAGTCTTTCAGTACTTGGGGGGGATAAGGACTGGATCCAGAGGTCAGATCCAGGAACTGGAAAAGAGCCACATAAAAACTAGCTGTGAGCTACATTTCGCCCCCACACCTGAGGTTCTCCATGACTGCAATATCACCCCCTATACCTGGACATTTTGGGGAGACAAGCTATTTGACTAGACACCATGAGATGGTTCAGCACTGAACAGCTGTTTAGCGTTTCTCTTTTCCATATCACTTAGCTGGCATATTGTGTCCAGTGTTGGGTACCCCACATTAAGAAGGGCATAGAGAAGATGAAGAAGATCCAGAGGAGACCAATGAAGTGGACAAAGGGTTTGGAATGCAAGTAATATGAGGGCAGACTGAAGGAACTGGGTATGCTTAGCTTGGCGAAGAGAAGATTAAGGAGATTAATTCAGCTTTCAAATATTTGAAAGGCTGCCATAGGGAAGATGGAGAACAATGATTCTCCCTTGTTCTCAGGGTGGGACAAGAGTCAATGCTTCACACTAATGGAAGACAGGTTTAGAGAAAACATAAGGAAAAACTCCTGGTCTTTAAGTTAGACAATGGAACAAGCTGCCTAGGGACATTGTGGAGTCTCCTTCAATGGAGGTCTTTAAGAAGAGGTGGGATAAATATCTGTCCAGGATGGTTTCCATGCTGCAAATCCTGCAGCTGTGTAGGGGGCTGGACTAGATGACCCATCCAGATCTCTGATTCTATGTCCCCCAATAGCAGAGGACGGACATAAAGCATGTCTGTTGTATAGAAGGATTCTGATATGGGAGGTCTGGCTCCGAGAACTTCTACTGCATTGTACTTTTCAAAAGTTCTCATTCAGCTAGTTTTGGGAGAGGGGATGAGGGAAGAAGCACCAACCCTATCATCCATTAGGCACCTCAACTAATCCCAAATACCCAAGTTATTTTGATACAGCATGAAGCAAAGTTAGCAGACATCTTAGCTAGGGTTTTAGATTGCACCCTGCCAGTCCCAATGCAAAGAGAAAGACAGGTGCTGTCTCCCATCCCCCATGAGTCCTCCCTCTCTCATACTCCAACCCTCATTTTACATACACCATGCCCCTTGTACCTTTAAGAAGAGCTTAAAACGTCTCCATGCAGGCCCCTAAAATATTAATGAACTTGCACTGCCACTGGAGGGAATTATTAAAAAACAATTTTGCAAAGGTATCCTTTTCAAATAATAATAATACTAAAAGACAAAGCGGTAGAAATTAAATTCCCAGTCCCCTACCTCAAATAAATACTATCAGAATTCTAAATGAGACATAATTACCTCGGCAAGGTTAAAACAGCTAATGCACACGGAATACAGAATCACCATTCATCATAATCACATCTCATATCATAGCCATTATTTATAATTAGGAGGCACGCTTTAAAAAACACATAAAGACGCCCATGCAATGCAATAATTCATGTGTTATTGCTCCTGGAGGGCCAATCCTGGGCCTTTCGGAAGCGCTGATCTGTGGAATACACGCACGCTCAAAAATAAAATTTAAAAAATAATAATAATCCCATAGCATGCACCTCCAGTTGCTTGGAAAGGGAACAGGTCAGGGAGATGCTAGCTGCACTTCTTAGCTTGCAAACTCCCAAGCCAGAGAGTCCCAAACTGTGGATCATGAACACAACGGAGGTCAAGCCATCTGTAGTTAGGATCACAATCTCAAGTGATGCTGGATATACTTTGCATGACTGTGTTGCTGTTTGAGGTTATGGAATTTCATTTAAGCCTCAATATGGAGTCGCACAGCCTGCTAAGCAAACTCCATGTAGATTGGTGGAAGCAAAAAAGGACACAGTGTTTGTTGTGAGGAGCGTTAGGACAAGGAGAGTTCAAATCTCAGAAGCATCCATGACTTAGGACTGCATGAGCAGGGAGAGAATCTTGCAGTCTTGCCCCACCAGCAGCCTCTCTGGCTTGATTCAGGGGCTGTCTCATGCCCACAAAAGCCAATGAGCTGATCACTGATGTTTTCACAACACAAAAGCAGACAAGGCAGAGCTGTATGCAGGTGAATTTTCTCATTTCGATTTGCAACACAAGTCCTTCTGCCCTGGTGGGGACTGTTTTGTACAATACAACCAGAATTAGATCCATGCCTGTCCTGGCTGATTAAGAGCTGCCGGGAGACAATGGGGCCGTTGCTGGCTGGGGTGGTCAACGCCTCCCTGTGGGAGGGCAGAGTGCTGGCCTGCCTTAAGGAGGTGGTGGTACGGCCTCCGCTCAAGAAACCATCACTTGACGCTGACTCCCCCGCCAGCTATTGGCCTGTCTCTAACCTTCCCTTTTTAGGGAAGGTTACTGAACAGGTAGTGGGTCAGCAGCTCCAAGGGTATCTCCACCGCACTGATTATCTGGATCCCTTGCAGTCTGGCTTTCGTCCGAGGCATGGCAGGGGAGAAACCATCTTTTGATGCTGATGCGCCTGCCAGTTATCGGCCAGTCTCTAACCTTCCCTTTTTAGGGAAGGTTATTGAATGGGCTGTGGCACGGCAGCTCCAAGAACACCTGGACCGCACTGGTTTCCTTGACCCCTCCCAGTCCAGGTTTCGGCCTGGGTATGGTACAGAAACTGCATTGGTGGCCTTGGTTGACGATCTCCGTCTGGCGTTGGACCAGGGTTGTCAGACCTTACTGGTCGTGCTAGACCTTTCGGCTGCGTTCAACACAGTCAATCATGAGGTGTTGGTGACTCGCCTGTGAGACCGTGCCGGGATTGGTGGGACCGTCTTGGACTGGTTTCATTCGTTCCTGGCCGGGAGAACTCACCGGGTGGTCTTGGGGGAGTGTACGTCTTCCCCCCGGGACCTCACGTGTGGAGTCCCGCAGGGTGCCATTCTATCCCCCCTCTTGTTTAACATCTATATGCAGC
>QEPC01000381.1:834331-885975 GCA_003113815.1 Sphenodon punctatus
TCCTCGATTCACGGCTCAGCCTGGAATCTCAGGTTGTGGCCGTGGCGGGGAGCGCGTTTCGGCAGTTACATCTTGTCCGGCGGCTTCGGCCATATTACTGCAACGCGCTCTACGTTGGGCTGCCCAAGAAGCTGGTCCGGAGGCTGCAGCTGGTGCAGAATGCCGCAGCCCGTTTCCTTACTGGGGCGGGTCACAGGGAGCACATAACACCAGTGCTCCGGGCTCTGCACTGGCTGCCTATAAAGCACCAGGCCAGGTTCAAGGTGCTGGTTTTGACCTTTAAAGCCCTTCACGGCCTGGGCCCTACTTATCTGCGGAATCACCTCACTCCCCATGTGCCCGTACGACCCCCAAGATCGTCCGTGGGGGCCTTTTTGGAGGTTCCCCAGGCGAGACGGGTGGCCACTGATGTGAGATCTTTTTTGATGGCTGCCCCCGTGCTGTGGAATTCACTCCGAGGAGGCTCGGTTGGTCCCAACCCTCCTGGCATTTCAACGTTTGTGTAAGACCTGGCTGTTCCGCCAGGCTTTTGGCGAGGGGGTGGGGGGGCAGGGTTTGGGAGGGAGGGTGAGTTTTTTTAGTTGTTTTAAAATTTGTTGATTTGTTTTTAAATATTTTAATGTTAATTTTTTTGTGTTGTTCGCCGCCCCGAGCTGCCTTTGGGCAGGAGGGGCAGGATACAAATTTTAAATAAATAAATAAAATAAAATGGCACTGAGACAGCATTGGTGGCTTTGGTCAATGATATGCGTCGTGAAAAGGATAAGGGTCAGTCAACCCTTTGGGTCCTATTAGATCTGTTGACTGCATTTGATACCGTTGACCACGGATGTTGGTGACGCACCTGCAGGACAGTGCGGGGGTGGGTGGGATCGTTCCCGAATGGTTCCGCTCATTCCTGACTGGGAGAACACAGCAGGTGGTGCCCGGTGATGATTTTTCATCTCACCGAGACCTCTCGTGTGGGGTCCCACAGGGTTCTGTCTTGTCCCCTCTCCTGTTCAATATGTACATGCAGCCGCTCGGCGAGGTGATCAGGGGTACGGGGTGAGGTGTCATCAGTATGCGGATGCCACCCAACTGTACCTCTAATTTTCAACCGGCCCAGGCCTGGCTGTCTCCGTGCTTACTCGGTGTCTGGCAGCTGTCGGGGACTGGATGAGGGCTAATCGACTGCAACTGAATCCTGACAAGACAGAGGTGATGTTAGTGGGTAAGTCGATGGAGATGGTGACCCCCTTGGTTGAGGAGGTGTGCCCTCCACTGACTTCGCAGGTGCGGAACCTGGGGGTGCTCCTCGATGCGCAGCTCCGCCTCGATCTCCAGGTGGAGGCTGTGGCGAGGAGCGCCTTCCACCAGTTACATCTGGTGCGGTGGCTTCAGCCGCTGGTTTCGGTTCTGGATGTGGCCACGATCATCCATGCTTTTATCACCTCTCGGCTAAACTACAGTAACGCTCTCTACATGGGGCTACCTATGGTGATGGCTCGGAAGCTGTAGCTGGTGCAGAATGCGGCGGTCTGGCTCCTGGTGGGGCTGGGCCGACGAGAGCACATTACACCAGTGCTCCGATCTCTGCACTGGCTGCCAATAGTCTTCCGGGCCCAATTCAACGTGTTGGTTTTGACCTATAAAGCCTTACATGGTCTGGGCCCTGCCTATTTGCGAGATCGCCTCACGCCCCGGGTTCTGGACCAGCCCCTGCGGTCATCTGGGGGCGCCCTGTTGGAGGTCCCCCGGGCTTCCCGGGGGGCCACGCAGGACAGGGCATTCTCAGTGGCCGCACCGCACCTGTGGAACTCCCTCTCGGTGGGGGCCCGTCTGGCCCCAGAGCTCCCAGGTTTCTGTAGGAATTGTAAGACCTGGCTGTTCCGTCAGGTGTTTGGCAAGGGAGAAGGGGGTGGGGGGTGCTTTGGGGTTTGGTCTCCCCATTTTATTTTTATTGTTGTATATGTTATTTAATGCTTTTATATATTTTATTGTATTTTTATTGATTGATTTGTTAGCCGCCCCGGGCTGCCTGGCAGGAGGGGCAGGATATAATTTTTTTAAATAAATCAAATCAAATCAAATCAAATAAATAAATAAATGATTTGCCTGTCCATGGAATGCAGAACCTGCTTAACTAGCTACCTGTCCTGAGAAGTGGTATCAAACTTACCCACCCAAGTAAAAATCTTACCCACCACAGAGCAAGCAGACATAGGCAAACATGCAAGGCTGCATTAACCCCAAAAGTGCTCTGCAAGCTTAGATGCCAGGAGCAAAGGTAAACAAACAAAACCGCGACAAAATCAAAGGGTTAAATTCTGGAGTACGTCCCTTGTGAAGGAAAAGGTGGAGTCGACTTCAGCTGCAGAGAGAAGGTTCTAGCTTGCAAATCAGAAGACCTGATTGTGTCCTGGCTAACCTAATGGCCGTTCTTTCCTTGCCCACCCTTTGCCTGTCTTGCCTATTTAGACTGCAAGCTCTTCGGATCAGAAATTGACCTACAACTGGGGGCTTCTGTAGTGCAAGAATACCAAGTTCACAGTTAAGGTTACATCTAAATTCCCATTGAAGGGAGGAATGGCCACGATGTCAGCATTAAACCACGAATGACGTCTGTTATCCTCAAGGGGCCCTGCCAGCAGTAGGGGGCAAAAAAGGGCTCTTGCCTCTTTTTAAACTATGAGGAGTTTGGCATAACACTAGCTATTTTTTCTTCTTTTTAAAAAAAAACCAGTTAGTTTCACCTAGAAAAAAAGGATTCCGGGAAGAGCCCTCAACTTTTTTTTGCGGAACATATTTTGAAAAGGGTTGTTTTGACATATTTTCTGCAGATTTTAACAGGGAGGCAAGGTCAAGCTTAGGAAAAGGCTCCCGGCCCTTTCAAAAAAAAAGATATGGAGAGAGAAAGGGGGCAGGGGGGAAACACCTGGTTTGCAGACTTTTGGGTGAAGACAACGTTTTGGCAGAAAATAATTTTATCACGCCCAAGTCGAGCACAGTGTGCTAACACCCAACTGACATCATCCTGGCTGCTGCTCTTTAAATTTCAATGAGACACTGCAATTCACGTACACAAGAGGCACATGGAATTACAGATACCCCGGGGAGATACAGTTTATCATTATCTATAGCCAGAACTATTATACCTATAATAGTATTGTATTATTAACTGGCTTGCAGAGCCAGTTAATAAGAGTATACTACATTAGTATTATATTGTCATATTATATTAATACTTTTATATCATATTATCCAGATACTCCCCAGAAGCACCATGGAAGTAACATAGCTTCCTAGACAGCGGTAGAGATAGGACCATAAGAACACTGCCCTACTAGGTCAGGCCAGTGATCCATCTAGCAGATGCTTCAGAGGAGGTCTACAAAAATAAGGCATACACGGAGCAACCCATCTCTTCTCGTTCCCTTCTATCTTCTGGCAGTCTGAGGTTGCACCCTGACCATTTGGGCTAATAGCCATTGATGGACTTATCCTCCATAAAATAATCTAATCTTTTTGGAAGCCAGTTGTACTGTTAGCCTTCCCAGCATCCCACGACAGTGAGTTCCACAGAGTAATTGTGTGTTGTGTGGATAAAGTATTTCCTTTGGTTAGTTTGAAACTTGCTGACTATTAATTTCACAGGATATCCCTTATTTTGAAACTGCAGTGCTTTGCAGAACTCGCTCAAGGTCCGATGACAGATTTTGGAGAGAAATTCCCAAGCCAGAAGGCTCTGTCTTCCCCAGTTGATCACATGAAGGGACTGCTGCTTGTAAACTATATACAGTACAAAGAATAAAGGGACTTTGTGTTATAATTTCACTACTGGAAAAAGCACAGAGATGCTCATACACAAAACCCTACAATGACCACAAGCAAAGGCTGCTGGCCCTCCCAGATTTCTCAGTTTAAGTACCAACTGTGGTAAAGATCAGGAAAACAACAAACATGTTACATACATGTTCCCAATCTCATACCAACACAACAGGAAAGATAAATAGTAAGGCGGAGGTCTCCCCTACCACAATGTCAACCCATTCCTCTGCTGGGCACCTGTACAAACTAGAGCTGAAACAAATAATCAAAAAAAAAGATAACTAGACAAGTTCATACACTTCGAATATCTCTGAACAAAATGGCTACAAATAACTATTTATTTGTTCCTTCTGGATATTCATTTTGGTCCGGATATTCAAAATAAACAAATTTCATTTTGGCTGCAAGTATTTATTATGCTATTTGACTGATGCTCATGAAAATAACATTTGGTATTCACTTCATCTTTCTCCTCCACATTTGTATTCCAGAAGCAACACCTTGATTTGGAAGAAGAGATCCTTGCAGAAAAGATCAGCTCCTACAACGCTGTCACCTGAGTGCCTTTCACTTGTATTCATGTCTGCCAGCATCCTGCAGTCTGAGCGAATGAGGGTGAAAAATGTGCCCAGAGGTGCAAAGTGTGAGGGAGAAAGGGAGTGTGAGGGAGAGTGGGGTGACAGAAAGGTTTGGGAGTGCTGCCTGGAGATTCCTTCTCCATGCCCAGTCTTGTTTGCAGCTGCAAAGGCAGGGAGAGGAGGCAACCTGGACTCCTAGTATCACTTCTTGGTGTGTGACTGTGGCCCTTTTTACACGGACGGCACCCACGCATGAGCACCCAGAAATCTGTAAAATCCGTGGCGAGGGGTTGTGCATGCATGCTCCCACGAACACACAAGAACACCCACCTCCATCCATTGCACACACACGAAGCAACCAGCAAAAACGCGGATTGCTCCATGTGTGTATGTGATAGGCAGATGTCATTGTGCACCAGCCTCCACCCTCCCTCCACCCACCGCACAAGGACCCGCACAAACAATGACACCCACACCGCAGCCCAGTAAAAAGGGCCTGTGATGGGATTAAAAGGTTCACAAAAGCCTCTAACTTGGGTCTCCCGTAAAGTGTCACGTCACCCAATGTCAGGTAACAAGCTTTAGTTAAAAGAATTTTATATTTGAAAAATTGAAATAAGTACAGTGAAAAATTGGATTCAAGAGTGCAAATCAAAATAAAGATAATGCAAAGCTGCATTATTTTGTGAGATTCCTAAGCAATAATCTTACCCTACTTGTTTGCGTGTTTAAATGTCCGTTTCTCTCAGCCCAAAGTTGAGGGGTGAGTCTGTCTTTTTCCTTGATCAATTGAGAGGTTTCTCAGTTCATGTGATGGCTCTTCCTGCTTGAATGAGAAGATTCATGAATTGAATGGCTCTTCTTCTTTGATTGGTCTTTTAAGTCCCCTTGATTACCTTCTCTAGACTTTTCCAGGAATTTCTCCCCTTTACTGGAAACTGCCTCTCAACCATCAATGCTTAATCTACATTTCCATTGTTCCTCTTCGTGTGTTCTATGCATGCTGTTTTCACAAGCCCCGTCACAGTAATGAAAATATATATGACGGTAGGCCTATTAGAAACACTGGTGTGGGCTGAGGGGTGGGTATCGAAAGGCACAAGGGGAAGCTCTGAACTGAATTCACCGGCCAGTCAGTGAGTGTTACATCCTAGGAGCCAGAGGGCATGGGCATGATGTGTGAGGAGCATTGTTATTATAATTAATCATGCGTTCCCATCCGTTCCATTCATGCTCATTTCAAATTTCTGGATCAGCTGCTTCAGTTGCTGCTTAGTTTTCCCCTCTGTTTGGAGGTGTCTGGCTTGTGCCTCTTTTTCCAATTCTGGCTTAAAGAGCTTGGAGAAACGCTTTGGCAGCCCTATTTTGATATCTGTCCCTGACCCGAAATCAAATTTAAAATAACAAACTCAACGCACTCTGTTCAAGGATCTGCTTATTCCACTCTCAGAGCTGAGTTCCCAACTCCTGGGGCTTTCAGACTCTGCAGGTATGGGATTTACTTCCCTCAGAGGAGTCCAGTTACCTGGCTATGCTCCTCTACTTTCTACACATTGGTCCACAAGCTGAGCTTTACCCTACTCGTTGGGGCGCCACTGTCACGGGTTGGAGGTCCAAACCCCCACTTTACCGGGTTTGAGTGACTCAGTTTCCTTTGTGCACAGCCCACTTGAATTAGTTTCTCTCTCTGGCTAATTTAAGTCTGCCACAGGGACAAATCCTTTGTCACTCAAGGGCCCGATCCTTCCCGTTTACAGACTCTTTACTCTCTGGGTTCACAAGAGCTTGAGGGCTCTTGTTGCTCACTTGTGTTCCAATGTTAGTCACAGACACTTCTTCATAAAGATAAGAAGTAAGTTTATTGATTACATAAGCAAGATAGTTGATACAGAGTGGTTACTAGAAATCAAAGGTAAATATAACGCATTCCTGATCTATACTGATTGAATTCCTAAATAAGCATCTTACCCTACAAAGGTCCATAAGTTTCTCTCAGTCCCTTTGGTATAAGCGACTGGGTCTCCAGATTTAGAGTTGCTAGAGAGCGAAATCATCTCTCTCTCCTCATGTCCCTTCAGCCTTGCTGGTTGGCAGCTTTTCGTATGTAGATGTTCAAGATGGCTCTCAGAGAGAACTCCCCCAAGGTGACTTACTGGCCTCTTTAAGTAGCCTTCCTCCTTCTTTGTCTCTGTTCCCGCTTTTGGGGAAACCTGAAACGTGACACGTAAGCAACCCAGGCAAACATGAAGGTTGCTCTGCATCTCTGCACGGTTCCGTCTGGCAAGTGTTCCCAAATACACGTTTTGTATCTCTTTGCATTTCCTGGAGCCTGTCACGTTGTTACATCTCTGATCTGGGTTTTACAGTTCTCCACTGTAACATTACATATTTATGGAACCTTTTGTATTACATATTTGTCAGACTTGTAGTCTACATGTGGGCCCGTGTTACACGTGTGACCCTATGTTTCTCCGTGACAGTGGGCTTTACACTCTTTGTGTAGTTCACCCTCACAACAATCCATTCTAAAAATAATAATCTTTATTTTTATATAGTACCCCCTTGCCATGGCACTCGGAGTAATTTACAAACAATTTAACACAAATTTTAATCCTCACAACAACCCTGTGGGTTAGGCTGAGAGAATATTGTTACAGGCCCAAGGTCACCCAGAAAGTTTCTGACTAAGGCGAGACTTGAACCTCATAAAGATGAGGAACTGAGGCTAAGAGATAGAGACTTGCCCCAAAGGCTGCCTACTGAGTTCCTGGCAAAGTGGAGATTTGAGCCTTGGTCTCCTAGGCCCAAGTCCAACACTTTATCCACTAGCTCTCACAAGCACCTGCCTGAGGGCCTCAGACTCTAAGGCCTGTTGCTCCCTGCCACCGGTGCAGTTCTGAATCTGCCTGTCTGAGTTTACTGGGCAGGACTTGCCAGCCAGCTCTCTGTGTGTTATTAAACACGACACGTCCACGCATCCCCCCCGGTGGTGCATGGGGAATCGTGCTCCAGTGACCCACGCAGGGGCCACGCAGCCAGAGTACCCCGTGCTGACCAGGGTGGCCACCTCTGAGGACGGGACAGCCATGCTAGGACCTGCTCATTTGAAGCTTTCCCCATGCACATTGCATGCGGGGGTGCCCTGCAGCAGCACCGCTCAGCTGCCATGGACCCCTCTTCCCACAGCATTCGTTTAAAAACACCCTCTGACATGATTAAACGCAAGGGACAAGAATGGGGCAACTGACTCACTACCATTTTTAAGCAGTTGGATTGTTTCTTAAAACCACAAAAGTTATTGCAAAAACAGCCATGAGAAAATGCCCTTCTTTGAACTAAAATCCTTGCAGCCTGCTCCTGTGTCCCAATGAAATATTAACTAGTTCCTGACGCGGCCAGAGGAAATGACCCAGAATGTATTTGGGGGAAGTACGTAAAAAGGGGATGACTATACGGGAGGGCTGGCGTGCAATGATATACTCTGCAAAGCCCAGTTCCAAGGATGCTCCCAGCTTCCCTTACAGATGAGGACCAGCATGCCAATAAATACCCAGCTCCATGGAGCAGCTTGCACACATTTAGCACCTTTCATCTAAAGGGACTGCAAAGCCATTAACTAACCATATATAGGAACAGCTAGAGGAGCACTATATTGCAGCCACGTCTGGGGCGGAGCATGGGAGCTGTTTAAGTGAAAGAGAAGCCCATGACCTATTAAAAGGGAGATGGGGAGCAGAATGTATTCATAGTGAAGTGGAATATGGCCAGCACCCCAGGGCTAACTCCCACTTTCTCCCTGGCAAAATAGGTAGGGTTTCTGATTTACTACAGTCAGTGTGATGGTGGAGCTGGGAATTGGAGGGGTGGAAAGAGTTGCCACATGTTTTTCCACCCTCTACTGGCTAGTTCTAAAGCAACGCCATCTCAGGGAGGATACATGGAACATCTACTTTCCTTGATGCAGAACGAGTGCCATGATTGAAGCTGCTACCAGCAAGACCTGCTGCTGACCACAGCAGACACAGATGGAAGGGCAGAAACAGACACATTTATGCTGAAGTGTTTCTGATGATGGAAAAAAGAGGCTTAGAGGGGTAAACAGAGAGCATGGAGCCAATGGAAAGAGACAGGCAGGCCCTGGGCAGAACAGAATGCCTTTCTTTTCAGAGCAGAACTGAGAGTTTATCCCAACAAAGTTGGCTAAGAAGGGCCCGAGGGACGCAATCAAACAGGGCTTGTTGTGCAGGTCTTGTGACTGTTACTCACAGACTGAGCCACGGCTTTTCAGGGGGTCTATTAAACCGAACAAGTGAAGTAACAACAAAAACAGGAACCAAATCCCCAACAAAGAGTCCAGCACTTATATTTTAAAAGAGACAGCTGGCACCTCTGCTAGGAAGCTGGCAGCAGGGCTGAAACAAATAGTGGATTTGCTATTCACAGAGATTATTAATATTTTCTGATATCTCCCTGAATATCCAAATAATATCTGCAACCAAAATTTCACATTAATTTCATTTCAGTTTTTCATTTATTTTGGAATTTTATTTTGGTATTCCAGTTATTTTGTTTCAGCAGTCTTAGTGTTATGGTGCAAGCACAAACAGCTGAAACAAAGCAACCAAAATACCCAAATGACCAAAACCAAAATAAATACAAAAACAAAATGGATATCCGGAGAAACAGAAATGAATAGCTGCCATTATCCATTTCGTCAGAAACAAAATAAAAAAGGTGAAATATGATGAAAAAAAATCACCATTTTCATGAAAACTCATTTCAGTTCTCGTTAGGCAGGGCCACTGCTACAGGGTCCTGGCATTTCCCCTTCCCCTCTGAGGAGTAGAGCACCATGAGAACTTTGGCAGTGGCCACTCTGGAGAGAAGCAGAGGGAAACTGTGGTGAGGGAGAACCTGAGCGCGTAGGGGCTCCATTGATCCAGGGGCAGGATACCAAACCTTTTCCCTCCCGCAGGCCACTTTGCAAATGCGTACAAACTCATAGGAGTTGGGGGTCTGAGTGCTCACGGGTTGAGCTCAGAATGGGGGAAGGAAGGAGAGGGTCTAGATTATGGGTCTGTATCATAGCTTCATCTCCTATCCTCAAGTACACGCCTTCCTCCTCACTCCGTTCCCTCGAGTTCAGTCTTTCTGTGCTTGAGAGTAGGGACTGGATCCATGAGTCAGATCCTGGAACTGGAAAGGGGCCAAATAAAGACAGTCACGGGCTACACTTGGCCCACAGGCCAGGCGTTCCCCCGCCCCACCCCTGCTCTCAAGGCTGTATAAACACAGAGGAAGAATCAGGCCATCCAAGTGCTTCACACTCCTTCTCTGCCCACAAGACATTAAGACAGCAGAGCACTGACCCTCAGACACGCTCTGGCCGCATCTGCCAACATTTCAAAATCAAAAAAGGGAGATCTATTCCTTAGCTACACAGATGACTGATATCTGTACTGTACAACCACGGACACGTTGTGGAGAATAACCGTTTCCTTTTTCTCCTTCTTTCTTTCTCACTGATTCCCCTCTGCCTTTCACCCTTGGTCTCAGTCTGTCTCTCTACAGTTTCTCTTCATTTCTTTTTTCTCTTTCGTTCTGACTTGCTTTCCTTCAGTCTCTTCCCTTTTCCTCTGACGTTTTCCTTTAGTTTTATTTCTCCTCCCCCCCTGTGCATGTCTGTGCAGCCCTGTGCTCCTGGCCCCAGACACTCACGTGAAGGAGAGATGCAGGGCTCTGTCTGCCACTGCCAAGGTAAAAGGCTAGCAGGCAAAATAGGCAGGATGGTAGAACAGCCCTGAAGATGGTATCTACCATGCAAAGTGGTAGACTTGGCAAACCTGCCTGCCTGACCAAGGGAGGGGACAGCTGGTACTAGATACATTGGCACTGAGCTGTACCATGTACATACTATGGATTGTCAGGCAGACAAGTACAGTCTTAACTCATTTGTGCCAAAGGAAGCAGGCTTGTCTTGTGAGGTAGGGGGAAGCTCGGGATTGGCATGGGGAGCGTCCAGCAGTCCTTTACAGTTATCCTGGGCCTGCCAGTTATCATCAGGCCTCCGCGCAAACTTCAGCATAGGGTGTTTGCAATCAGGTCTAGGTGTTAAATTGTGTTTCAACCAACCATCCTGCCAACCCTGCAATTGAAAGGGGAAGATGGTACAGACTGGCTTCCTCAGTACCTTCTGTGCTTCAGAGAGTCATGTAAAGTCTTAGCTCTAGTGCACAGGGCAAGCAAGAAAACAGGCAAGCCCTTGAGAAATTGTTTAGTGTGGGGGTGACAGAGATGCAAATTCCCCAGTTGCCTAAGGGCAGGAAATGCTCTGAAGCCAAAGCTGGGAGAAGTACCAAAGCAGGGGCCAGAATACCTCATTGCCTTGGCACTGCCACACCAGCTGAATCGGCCAAGTCCTCCAGAACCATGAGCACAAGAAAGAGGCTTCATCTGGTTTCCATTGCTGTGAACAGCCAAACACCCCTCACTTTCAGTGGGAGCAAGATTAGACCCACTGGCTTCAGTGGGGACTGAGTGTTTGGGGAACTGCAGGATGGGCCCCTCACCCACAACTCTATCCCCTAATGTGCTACTAACCACATTTCTTCCCCTTCTTTTTTATCCCAGTGAAAACTTGACAGAACCTCAGAGCGTTTTGCAGTTGAAATTGGCAGGTCTTAAATTAATTGACTACAATTTTACACAACAACATGTTTAGCTGGGAGTTGGCTTGGGGCCCGCTTGGCTCGCCACAGCTCCCCAGACACTTTTCACAAAACCTCAAAAACTTCATAACAAATCTAGGCAAGAGGAACAGATTGCCAGTGTGACCCACTCCCTGCCAAAAAATTACCTCCCTTTCCAGCCCCCCTCCCCAACCCTCCCTAAACTCCTCCAATGTTTTCCCTGCTCTCATTAATGGCTTGTTAAAATATTCTAATCGTCTCTGTAGATTTCACTCCTCCAAACTCCCAGAAGCACGATGCAGGCTTCGCTCTTGCTGGGTTACAGGCCCACTGGTTTGCCATGGTAACCAATGCAATGGGGTTGATGCGTGCAACAGGCCTAAAGGAAGTTGGTTGCAACGTGTCCCTTCTCTCTTTCCACTGAATACCAAAAATACCCAAACAACAACAAAGCCCAACATGGAAGGCAAATGCTCACAGCAACAATAAGTGGGGCAAAAGCATGTTCTGATCTAGCCCTCAGCTTAAAGCCCGATCTTGTTTCTGATGTTTAATAATATTGACTCTTCATGAATGGATTTGAGTCACCAGTTCTCCTCATTTTCCTGGGCCTGCTCAAGTTAGCACAACTGGTCATTTTTACAGTCAGCCCCACAAATACAACAATTTGGATTTCAAGGCAGGGATGTCTTAGAGTCAAATTCCAAGCCAATCTCCCTGGTTGGCAACTACAGTTTGAGGTCCCTGCCAGCTCTAGCTCCGGAAGGAAGCCCCTTTATCAGAATGGGTTTGAACGTTGCCTAATGCACAAGAAATCTGGTGAGTTCAGCTGGCTTTGCCAAGCTTTCTTCCACAGAGGGCAGGGAGGGAATAGTCTCAAGAGAAGACCCTGCAGTTGCAAGATACCAACGCTGTCTTATTCAACCCCGGTCGGGCCCTAGTCACAATCAGCATCAAACCCAAAACCCAGGTTCCAGGCTCCTCTCCAATTTATGTTTTGCACTTTGAGCACAGCCCCCGAGCGATGATCAGGAGCTGGGGGAGGGATGAGGAGGATTTTGCTGGCTCAGTGCAGAACCTGGGTCACGCAGCTGAAGTTCAGAGGGAGCCAAAGGGGGTGGGTTGTTGTGTGATTTCATTTCTTGGATAAACAGAAACATCCTGTGTGTGATTAAAAGCCCTTATGAAAAACACAACAGGAACAGCCCGGAACACTTTAGCCTGCATACTGCAGAGCTTGGCATCTGTACAGTGGGGCATACATACAGGCAGAGGAGGGCAACTAACTCACTCTCTGGGTGAATGTAAAAAAATTGGAGCCCCTAGTCTCAGCACTGCCAGCATTTCCCTTGCAAATGACAGCAGAGAAGTCCATCCTCCCCCCAGCCATAGCTAATGGTTCTTCATTCCAGTCCCCACCACCAGCTCTGAGCCCCCACTGCTTCTGGCCAATGAAGACAAAAGAGTTAAGAACAGTCCGTGCAAACATTTAACACAAAACATGTGCCGGCCCCTCCTGCCCCCAAGGTGATGTCATCATCTTAAAATGAACAGGCCTCCGGAGAGTCAGCAAAGAAATACTCCAAATGGAAACTGCCCGGAAGATGGAAGCGAGAGGTACACCCTCGAAAGAGACTCAAATACACTCACAATCGTTTCTGTTCTTCCTCATCACGTTAACCCTTAGGATCTCCCAAGCACTGTGCACACGATGTATTCCTCTTCTGCCTGTGGGTATTGTGCAGGGGAGAAAATACAGGCACAGAGAAGCAGAGCAACTGGCCCATGATCATAAAGCATGTCTGTGGGAGAGCCAGGAAGAAAGCAGAGGCCATAAAGAAAATGTGAAACAATTGTTCCCCATTGCCACTGAGGGAAAGGCAAGAGGCAAAGGGCTTAAATTGCACATGAGCAGGTACAGCTTTAAAAGGGAGATCTTCTGACTTAGTCAGTCAGTGGAACAAGTTCTCAAGGGCGGTTCTGGAATTCCTTTCACTGGAGGTTTCTAAGGAGCTGAATAAACATTTCTTGGCACTGGTTAATCCAGCCTCAGTGCAGGGGGGTTGGACTTTATTATTATTATTTATAATTTATACAGCACTTTCAGTGTTCAAAGCGCTTTACAATCATTATCTAGGCCACATTCTAGTTCATTTAATATAGTTGGATTTTACTTCTGTTTTGCTCCTGAAGCTTTCACACACACAAAAACTGATGTTATTCAGAAGCAGAAAGAGAATTATGCTCTCTGAAAAATCAGGAGTACATACACTCCTTCAGTTTTAATTCTGAAGTAACTATTCATCTGAATACTTTTCAGTGTGAGAGTGACAACCACAGTTCAGTAATTATGATGTCTCAGCTAGGGTAGAAATAGACAAGAGTACTACTTTGGTTATTAAAATTATTAATTATTATTATTATAAGCTTTTATATAGCACCAGCGATGTACCTGGCGCTTTACAGAGAATAAGATACACTGTTCATCTGAACACTACAGAAGTAGTTACTTTGATTTAATTAAATCAAAATAGTTATTTTGGTTTACCTCTGTTGGTTCGGATGTGGCTTTAGTTCAGCGTCACAACAACTCTGTGAGGCAGATCATTATCATCATATTACAGAGAAGGAACTGAGGCTGACTTACCCAAGGCCACCCAGTGAGTTCATGGCTAAGACACAATTTGAACCCTGGTCTTCCAGGTCTAAATCCAACATTTTTAAAAACTCAGGACTCACTTGAATAAAAGCTGATGTTTAGTCCCCCACCCCTGGTCAACTGGTGATCCATCTGGCCCAGGGTAGGGATTGGGGGGGAGGGGGGGGTGAGCTGTATGGAAGGCTTTGGCACCAGTCTCTGTCTGGGGGAAGGGTTGCAACCTGGGCCCACCTAGCCCAGCCTTGTTGGCTCCTCCGGGGTTGCTGTGATCCCCAACTCTAGTGCCCCATTTCTATCCCCTGTAATCCTGCACCCTTGTGGCCAGATCCCTCCTACCAGAGCAGGAGTGAAGTTGAGACCCCTTGAATACAGCATGGCTATGGTACTAGCAGCAGGAAAGAACCAGATCTCTCTGATATGCAGGCTGCAGAGGGCATGGAGGTGATGCTCGTCAGTCTCGTTGGTCACCTAGCCTCTAGCCTCTCACCCAATCCATGCCTCTGCTGTGATTCGCCTAAGACCGTCCCAGAACTCCCCAGTTGAGAACCACTGAACTAGGCTACACTGGCTCTTGTAGAGAGGACAATCCTTGAAGTTTTTTCCAGCCCTATGTCTCTTGGGGTTGTTCAGAGTCCCACTCAGCAGCAACAGTCAAGTCAAAACAGATGGGGTAGGAGGGAGTGGTTAAATGCAAAGTTATTTCCCACTTGGAGGGTGGAATGCGGCGGCCCGTCTTTTGGTAGGACTGGGCTGGCGGGAGCATATTACACCAGTGCTCCGCTCTCTGCACTGGCTGCAGGTGGTTTTCCAAGCCCAATTCAAGGTGTTGGTTTTGGCCTATAAAGCCCTAAACGGCCTAGGCCCTACCTATCTGTGGGACCGCCTCACTCCCTGGGTGCTGGATCGACCCCTGCAGTTAGCTGGGGACGCCCTGCTCGAGGTCCCCGAGTCTTCCGGGGGGCCACCCAGGGGAGGGCATTCTCAGTGGCCGCACCACGGCTGTGGAACTCCATTCCGGTGGAGGCCCCGGATCTCCCCTCTTTTCTGAGAAGTTGTAAGACCTGGCTGTTCTGCCAGGCATTTGGCGGGGGAGATGGATGAGGGTTTTTTGGGGGGCATGGGGTTATTTTCGTTTCCTTCTTTTAGTTGTTTTAATTGTTGTTTTAAATGTTGTTTTATGAATTGTAAGCTGCCCTGAGCGGCCTGTGGCAGGAGGGGTGGGTAGTAAAAGAAAATAAATAAATAAAACATACATATTTAAGGGGTGGGTCTTCAAAAGTATTTAATATTTTTATCAATAACATTCCCATAACAGTTAGCAGAAAATGTCCTTAATAGGAAAACCAAAGTTTGCAATAACCATTTTGATTACAGCTGAAAACATTTTTTATTATTAAAACTATGGATTGAAGTCTCAATTTAAAAGGTCACCCAAATGGTTTCCTCTTCTCCAAAAGAAAGAAAGAAAGAAAGAATATTTGTTGTCCAAAGCTTTCAAGCAGCTCTGTTGTCATCATACATGGGTACAGATATGCAAAGTGGAATGCCAAGCCAGCCATTAGCTACCAAGACATAGTTATTCATAATGCTGGATATATGGATGGAAGAGGCTGCCATATAATGGAACTAAGGCCCCTAATTTAGGTTAGTTTTAATAACAGATGCTGGATGAAATTTAATCTGAATAAGAAATGCTTTCATTAATTTGGGTTTAATCTGAATTAAAAGCTCTTCAAATTGGATTTAAACAAAACATTGGCAGCACAGAGCAACATGCAGGATATTCGGATAATGAAACTGGGTAAAGACAGAGAAAAGAAATTTCAAAAGCACTTCTGTGGATTCTGAAATCCCATTTTCAGAAGTGATTTAACTATGCAAGAGCCTAAATCACCTTGATTTTCAATGAGACAAGAGACAAAAAATTTAAATGCTTATATAAAGGAGGTACGCCCCCCCCCCGCCCATCCTTCCCCTCCTTTGAGGCTCACTCCATACACCTCTACTCCCCTCTCCACCTCCGTGTTGCTGTCATCTACCCAACCCCACCCCTCACCCACCCACCCCGTTCCCTCTCCTCTCCTCCTTTCTCTCAGAGTTCGAGTCCTGGCTCACCTCTCTGATGACATCCCCACACTCATCTTTGGTGACTTCAATATTCATGTTGATGCACCCTCTCAGCCTTGCATTGCTCGCTTCCTCTCCTTAGCCTCCTCCTTTAATCTCCACCTCTGGACTAGCTCCCCCACCCACACTGATGGACACTCTCTTGATCTCGTGTGCTCTGGAACTGTTCTGTCTCCAATCTCTCCTTCGAACACCATCCCATCTCTGACCATTTCCTTGCCTCTCCCACTGCTCTCCCTCCTCTCCCCCATCTCCCCATCCCTTCCGCGATCTGCAGGCCATTGTGCCCCAGGACTTCACCTCCTCCCTCTCTCCTCTTCTCCCCCTCCCCTGATTCTGCTATCTCCGCCTTCAACTCTTCTCTCGCCTCCACCCTCGACTCCCTTGCCCCCCTCTCCTCCCGCCCCCCTCGCTCCCGCAACCCTTGCCCTTGGGTCACCCCCACCATTTGCCATCTCCGCTCCTGCACCAGGGCTGCGGAACGCCTCTGGCAGAAATCCCACTACCACGCCAACTTCCTCCACTTCAAATTCAAATTCTGCCTCTCATCGCTCAAATCTGCTATCTTCCTCGCTAGACAGCAGTACTATGCCTCCCGCATTGAGTCCTGCTCTCGGGAACCTCGCCGCCTCTTTTCCACCTTTGACTCCCTTCTCAAACCCCCCTGTCCTCCTCCTCCCTCTTCTCTCTCCGCTCAGGATCTTGCTCTCTTTTTCACCTCTAAGATTGACAAGATCCGCCTGGATATCGCTTCCAAGTCTTCTCCCTCTGCTACTCCCCCCATCTCCCATCTCCCTCCTCCCCCCACCTCTCTCCTGTTCTCCTTCCCTCCCGCCTCCCTTGAGAATATCTCCTCCCTGCTCTCCTCCTCCAACCCCTGCACTTGCCCCCTGGACTCCATTCCTTCCCACCTCCTGACCTCCATTGCCCCCACTGTCACCCCTCCCCTCCTGCACATCATCAACCTCTCCCTCTCTACTGGCTCCTTCCCCTCTGCCTTTAAACATGCCACTGTCTCCCCCATCCTCAAAAAGTCCACTCTGGATCCCTCTGAACCCTCTAATTACCATCCTGTCTCGCTCCTCCCTTTTGCTTCCAAACTCCTTGAACGGGTTGTCTACTCCCGTTGCCTCGACCTCCTCTCCGCCAACTCCTCCCTTGACCCCCTCCAATCTGGCTTCCGCCCCCTTCACTCCACTGAAACCGCTCTTGCTAAGATCACCAACGATCTTCTTGTGGCTAAATCCAACCGCCTTTACTCTATTCTTGTCCTCCTTGATCTCTCTGCTGCCTTCGACACTGTTGACCACTCGCTCCTGCTTGAATCGCTTCACTCCCTGGGATTCCGGGACTCTGTCCTCGACTGGTTCTCCTCCTACCTTTCTGACCGCTCCTTCAATGTATCTCTTCCTAACTCCTCCCCCCCCCTCCTCCTCCCTACCTCTCTCAGTCAGGGTTCCCCAAGTCTCCATCCTTGGCCCACTCCTCTTCTCTATCTACACCCAATCCCTAGGCAAACTCATTACCTCCTATGGCTTCCAATACCACCTATATGCTGACGACACTCAACTCTCTCTCTCCACTCCTTCCCTCACCCCCTCTGTTCAAGCTCATCTCAACAACTGTCTCTCCAATATCTCCGCCTGGATGTCTCAATGCCAACTCAAACTGAACATGGCGAAAACTAAACTCCTGATCTTCCCTCCCAGTCCTTCTTCTCCCTCTTCCCTGTCAATTGCCTTTGACGGGGTCTCCATCCTTCCTGTCCCCCAAGCTCGCAGCTTGGGCTTCATCTTCAACTCGTTGGTACCTTATCTTCAAACCCTACATTGACGCCGTTGCCAAATCCTGCCGCTTCTCCCTCCACAACATTGCCAAGATCCGCCCTTTTCTGTCTGTCTCCTCTGCCAAAACTCTCATCCACACCCTAGTCATCTCACGCCTCGACTCTTGTAACCTCCTCCTCGCTGGCCTTCCCCACTCCGACCCCAGGTTGGATCATACCATTTGCAGATGGGGGTCACACTCCTGACTAATATTTTATATACTTGGCATGTGTTTGTTGCAGTCTGGGTAGTGGAATTATGTATTTAAGTCTCAAAATGAGGTCACACAAGCAACAAATTTGAGAATCACTGCTTTAATCATGTCATTCCTTGAGTCACAAATACAGCCCAGAAGTAGGCCTGAAACGACATGTGGCAGTGTCTGACAATTCTGTCAGAAACATCCCATCCGTTGCTGTTTTCCTAACACGGCATGGACCCGGCATCCCCATGCTTGTTCCGATGCTTCCTGCTGCTTTCTGCTATTGCCTGTCACTATTTCGCAGCAGCAGAGAAATTGTTGGAAACTGTCACAAGTCCCAGAAAGTGTTGGAAAATGTCGCAAAGTGTCGGAAAGTGTTGTTAAAGTGTAAGAAAAACTGTCGGAAATGTCAGAAAAACTATCAGTAAAACTGTCACAACTGTCGGAAATTGTCACTGTTATCTTAACTGCCACAGAATACCTGGAACTGTCGCAAAGTGTTGGGCAGTGCCATAAATGGAAGGCAAATGCTGGTGGAGCAGTGGCAAGACTGTCGAAATGTCGACAGCAAACAGCGAAACGGCAAACAACACTGCTGCTTCAGGTCTACCCAGAAGAGCTGATTTTTAGTCTCCCTTGCTCTAACCACTAGACTAGACATTCCCAATCTATAGGCCGCAACCCAATGGGAGCTTGCGCCACCAACGTGTACTGATGAGGGTCACACTTTCAACTGGATGTTCGGTATACTTTGCATGCCTTTGTTGTTGTTCGGAATTACCAAATTCTATTTATGCCTCAAAACGGGGCTCATGCCTATCAAAAGCTTGGGAACCACCATACTAGACTCCAATCCTATCACAGAGTCAGGAGTAGAACCCAGGAGTCCTGAATGCCAGTCCTCGTCAACTGACCACTGGAAAACACACTCTGATTTTTCTTCCTAGATACACATTTAAAACCAGAAAAGAGGCAGAAATGCCACGCTAAGGGAGGGAGTGTTTATTCTCACCTGCTAAAAAAAACTCACGTCTTTAATCTAAATGGCCGGTGTAAAACTACACACTTGTCTGGAGGCTCATAAACATACCAGGAAAGAGGGAGCAAGACAGATCAAATAACCTTTGGGAAATAAATGAAGAATTAAATTTGGAAGCTCCCATCCCTTGAGCTGCTTTGAAAATGCCCTGGAGGAGTGAAGGAATGTATTTAGAGGATCTTACCAGAAAGCCGACTCTAACCATTTCTTATAAAGGTCATCACAGAAATGGCACTCCCTGCAGCACAAGCCCCACATTCCTTCACTGGCCTCCCTGCTTCCTGCCAGCAGCACACTTTGGCATGGAGGTCCAAGTTGAGGCCTTTATCTTGGCATCATCAAACCATGCAGAACACATTCATGAGGACAAATCTAGGAACTATTATCCCAGCTCCGGGTTGCCTAGAGAAGGAGATAGTCGTAGTGCACCTGACCCAAGCTCACAGCGAAGTTGACCAGTTCCTAGTTTTACCTCCCCACTGAGGATGCTGGATGGTTTTTTTTCCTAAGGTCAGACAGAAGCATAATGTCATTGTTTCATGACTGGCTCGGAACCATGGGGATAGAGGCGCTGGTGAGGTTCAGATGAGGGGAAAGAGAAGATAACGACAAGACAAGTGTGTGCCATCCCAGGGGCACACTGATTCCCCTGTGTGGCATTGTTTTCAATGTTACACTTCCCAAAGGCTAGGTAGACAGGGAACCCAATCTCTCCAGATAGACCAGTAGCATGACTGAAACCCAGCCCAGCACATGAGAAACCAGCATAATGAATCATGACCCTCAGAGTTACCCATGTGTCCAAGAAACGGAAGGGGCACCACACAGCAGCAGTCATGCTGCATGCAAACACTGTTTGCACGCCTCCAGCAGGACTATAGAAGGACAAGCAACTGATTCCTCCCAAATCTCGCTCTCTCCCAACTGAGAGGTCTACTGAGGCTACACTTTCCAACCTGACCCAAGTCCAGCCCCAGTCATAGCAAGCCTGGCCAGAGAGCCTGGGCTCATGTGACATCACAGCACTCTGCAGGGGTGGGGCTACTTCCGAAAGGGGAGAGATGACATCATGGTGTCTTTCCAGAACCCCCTCCCAAGAGTAGCCTAAGGTCGGGGCAGATGAGGCAGTTGCCCCAGGCCCTGTATTCTGTGGGAGCCCCACAGGAAGTGCTGCCCCAGAAGCCTCAGGAGCAGCAGTGCCACTGCTGCCACTGTTCCTGAAGCTGGTGGTAACGGCATGCCCAGACCTCTGAAAAGCAGCGCCCAAAACGCTGAGATCTCTCTGAAGCAATGACCTCAGGGCCCTCCCACCACTGCTCCTAAGAACCCTGAGGCAGGCACTTTCCACAGAATGTGCCACTCACCTCCCAACCCCAGCAGCTCCCTAGGCCAACCTGAACCCAAACACTTTCAGTTGGATCCCATCAGATTCGGGTCATGTCCCGGGGCTTTCTCCTCATTCTGGGTTGGGGATTAAAAGAGGGAGAACCACCTAACCTGGCCTTGGGCTAAAACCAATATTCAAATGCAAGCAAATGTTCAATTCTCCTCGAGCTGCATTACGCCGATTCAGATGCTAAACTCAACTCCAATTTGTGAGCTCCAAGAACAAATTTCACAAAGGGGTTGTTATTTGCTGTCTTCTTGATTTGTCGTTTGACAGTTTGCTCCTTCCTTTGCTAATTCTGCAACTTGTGCTTGGTCGGTTGTTGTCACATGGTGCTGGTTATGCTATTTGATTGGATGAATCCCTTCAACAAGCTCAGAATTTAAGTTCAATTAGTTTGATTGCTTAATTGCCTAATGGACCAACTGAGCACTGGCTTTGGCATCGTTTTACAATCCAATTAATCAAACTCAAACATCAGGATCCTCAGTGCAACGTCACAACTCTGCATGTTATGCCACAATGGTGTTGGTGCACCTCACACCATCACTGGCAGGAATGCCCAGCTAGGTCATCCCAGAGGAGTCTTAATGCTAATAACTCCAAGGAGACAGTCTCCCCTCACTACCCTCCATGCCTTGCTTTCCAAGGACTCGCACCCCTCTTAAAAATATGTCACCTAAGAAGTCACACACCTGAGTCTGTTCTCTCCAGTGACTGTGACTGATGAGAGCCATGGGCAATACAACTCCAGGGACCAAATTCCCCAAGCGGGCATTTGCACACACACAGTAGGTCCAATGTACACTGACCATTTAGAGACAATGCTGGAGACGAGGCTAGCTGAGGGCCAGAAAGCACTGACAGCAAATTCCAGGAAGCAAACTCAACTTTAGCAGAATGGACACATGAAAAGACAATAAAACGCTTTTAACTGCTTCCCTCTTTGCCCTCCCACTTCTCATAGGTGTCCCCAACACACTTCTAGTTCTCCCCCACACTTCTTTCCCTTTCCCCATGCTTTCCTTTACCCTACAACTGCCTCTCTCTAATGCCCTGCTTCTGGGGCAAGACCACCACTGTGAAGCCCTAGCTCTGACTCTCACATGTGGGGCAGGAGTCACGAGCCTCTGTTCCCTTAGGACAGGGGTGAGGAACCTCAGGCCTGGGGGCCAAATGTGGCCCATGGCTAGTTTTTATTTGGTCCCTTTCCAGTTCTTGGATTTGGCCCCTGGATCTAGTTCTCACTCCCAAGTACTGAAAGACTGAGCTCAGAGTAAGGGAGCAGTGATGGGGTGTTCACAGTAACACAAGGATAGTAGATAGCCTCTTCTTCCTGAGTACACCCCTTGAAATTCCCTGCCCCAGCTTTTATGCAGCATTTGGAGCTTGTACAAATTTTCAAAGTGGACCCCGGGAAGGAAACGTTTCCCCACCTCTGTCTTAAGACTTGGTGACTGGGCATTCCCACATGAATCTTTGCAAACCATACACACACCCCTGCTAAGTTAACACTTCGGCAGCAGAGACAGGGTTAGATTGGCACTGCCCAGGAGTCACATTCTTCCCCTAACTGCACCCCCTCTCAAACAATAACTGTTAATGTCCAAAAGCTAGGATACCCTGAACCAAGGTTATGGGGAAGGGGAGTTCCTAGGAAGGCTAGCCAGAGAGATCTACTGAATCCTGCATCCGTGATACTTCTCTGTCATTCTATGCATCCCCCACAGCATCCACTGCCCTCTAGAGGGCAAGGATTCCACTTCCACCCCAGTTCAGCTACGCATACTGGCTCATCTCTTCCCCATTTCAATCACCTCAGTGTCACTGCTCTGTGCATAGCAAATATTCAGTGCAAGCTTCAGTCGCAAGCTGGACCTCCCTGCCCACAGCTCAGCTGATGTCTCACAACAGACCCTTCTCTGCCCTGATTCAAACCAAGACTGGTCATCTCCTCCCCAGTGTGGGTGAGAAACAGGAATATGGGCACCCTCAGTACAAGCATTCACTTCCCCCTCCCTGCTGTGGCTACTTAAACAAGCCAGCACTGGCTGCAGAAAAGCCAGTGTGTATCCCAGTGGAGATTTCAGTTCCCCTTGCTGACGTCAGAGCATCCCAGCAGCCTTTGTTGTGCTGGAGATGTGTGGTCTGCTGGTCTGTGCACGGTGTCAAGAGCCAGGAACTCCATGGTTCTCATGTCAACCCCGAGACACTCGCGCATGACTTCACTCCCTGTGACTCAGTTTCTCCATGCAGACTGGGGATAATCCTTACCCCCATTGCTTAATGAATGGTGCTTTGGAAGTGTGACTATTACTAATTACAGCTATTTTCCATAGCTAATTCCAGCTACAGTCACCTTGGCCAAGGCTGGGGATTATTTCTGGAAGCTTTAGAAACATATAGAAACCATTTTGCTTTTTTTCCTTCTATGAAATTTTTCATTTGCAATTTTTTCACAAATGGCTGCTATTTAGTTTGAACTAATTTTCACAGAAAACAAAGAGCATTTAGCCAAAGAACGCCAGGTGCCAGCCTCAGCCCCTCAAGAGCTTATGCCCACCCACAAGGAAAATGCTGCAAATGCTGATGCTATTCACACCTTTTAGGCAAAGATCACGCTCACTTAGCTTCATGTCTCCCCAGTTGGGTATCGTCATTTTGCCTGAAGTTACAGAGAGAGTTGGGGCAAAGGAGGAAGGGTACCCAGGAGTCCTGCCTTCCCATTCCCTTGTTCTGAATGTTAGACAACACTGCTTCTCAATTGTAACAATAACCAACTTTTATTTCCACAGCATCTTCCCTCCCAGCAGAGCCTGGCACACTTTGCACACAGGAATCTCTTCACCCATTACTGAACTGTGTCCCCCTCTGGGGTGGAACACAGCTACTCTAGAGAATAGGAAAAGATGGATGCTAGCTCCAAATGAGCAGCTGCAGGGCTGAGGCTGCAGGAAGATGCTACATGGAAGCACATCTGGATGGCCTGTAAAAACAGGTGATCCATTGGCCTAACTCCCCACTGCAGCAATGGGGTGAAACAGGCAGGGTGCTGACTGCCTAAACCATCAGGAGAGCGTTGGTGTGCCCTGGATATAGATATCTATATATAGATATAGATATACCCGCTCTACACTTGCTCAGTTTATATATTTCTACTGGGTACACTACAAGACTGAAGAAGGGTCCTGTGTGGCCCGAAAACGTGCTTATTTCCACCAATAGCAGTTGGTCCAATAAAAGATATCATTTAAACCACTTTGTCTCTCTGGTATGCTAAAGGCAGACACACCCTCGTGAGCACCTCCTCTGAGCATTGGTACACACTGGGGCATCAACACTTCCGTCAGAAGGCAGGGTCAGCTAGTTTGTGGGCTGCTGGAGAAAGCCCTGTACACCCAGTAAAGATGCATCAGCCGAGCTTGGGGGGGGGGGAAGTGACCCAGGACTGGGAAGCAGTGACCCAGGACTGGGAAGCAGTGAGGTTGGTAGGTCAGGAGGACTAAGGTGGATCAGCAGAGTTCAGTTCAAGCGTGCCGGCACAATTTCGTTTTGGGGTGAGGGGTACAGAGGGGTGGGAAGACCACTTTGCCGTGCCCCGTTCTGAGCACTGTGATGTTGTGATGCTCAGAAAGGGGGTGTGGTCACATCAGAAAGGGGTGGGGCAAAGAGGGTCTCCACTTTTTTCTGTTTTCCGATCATTGATGTCACAATGCTCAGAATGGGCATGGCCAGGGGGGTGCCCCCAATTCAATCCCCTTCCAGCCCCTATGGCTGGGTGGTGATCTAGGACTGGGAAAGCAGTGGGGTCGCAGATCAGGCGTGAGGTGGGTCGGAAGAGCCGGGCAGGGAAAGCTTGCCTAACTCCCACCTGCACAATGGCCTTGCACATTTGCTCAGCCACTTCTTTACACAAAGCCCAAATCCACACACATAAGCAAGGAAGCTCTGCCCCCTTGTAGTTCTCTGATTGCAGTCAGAAGCCTGAAGCGAGCTAGTCTCCAACCGAAATCTACGCACCTAAAGTCTTGCCTACACCAGCATTTTCACTGCATGGAAGTACAAAGTTACAGTGATCAGTCTCCACTGCAGCCACCACAAATTTCCATGGAGCTGCACAAGCGAATGATTAGCACAAAAGGGCTAGCGCAGATAGTTCTGGCAGTGCAAGAGTTAAGTCTCCAATAGCAGGAAAGGAGAGGTTCATTCAGTGGAATTTCATGATACAATTAAGATGCACAGCGCTCTGTCAATCATGGGGGCCAATAAAAGTAACAGGCTCCTTGGAGTACCCAGGGCTATCAGAGTGACTCGGCAGCACAAAGCCAGCACTCTTATTCCCCCCCTCCCACCCCCCCAAGGGTCTGATGCAGGAATCCCTTCTTTTTGAGCATATCTGCTGCTGCTTCATTCATCTGCTCTGGGGTTTATTAAAAGAGGGGATATTCCACCCACTCCCCAAAGGGACAATCTATGAAGAAGAGAGTTTCTCTGCATTCTCCCTCATTTGGGACTGGGGGCCCCACAGCTTAGCACGCCTGCTCTCCCCCCACAACCCCAGAACTATGGTGTGCAATGGGAAGGGAAGCTCTCGCGTGTGGCTGGAAGTCCTATGGCCAGACTCCATGACCATAAGAGCAAGTTTAATTATTCTGCAAGACCGCCTCAGCCCCGGGTCATTTCGCGGCCCCTGCGGTTGGCCAGAGGCGCCCGACTCGAGGTCCCCCGAGTATCCCGGGTGACGACAGTGCAGAGGGCGTTCTCGGTGGCCGCACCAAGGCTGTGAAATGGAACTCCCTCCCGAAGGAGGCCCGCCTATCCCCAGGCTTCCCCTCTTTCCGAAGCTACTGTAAGACCTGGTTGTTCCGCTGGGCCTTTGGGGAGGGGGGGATTTGTGGGAGGTGGTTTTTTTGCCTTTGAGTATTTCTGCCTTTTAGTATTTTAAATATTTTTAGTATTTTAAATGGATTTTATACTTTATTTATATTATGTGTTATGTTGTTCGCCACCCCGAGATGCTGATGCGGAGGAGGGTGCGGGATATACATTTGTGTTATTCTAGAGATAGGGGTGGGTCCTTCCAGAAGCTGCGCCCCACCACCATTCCAATTGGTTCCAAGGTTAGAACAATGGGAGAAGGGCCTTGTCCTTTCTGCTATTGCTTGGCACTGCTTTGCCTCCTCTCCTTTGCCAAGGCATCATCCACAGGTCAGCCCATGTTTATAAGCTTGCAACATGGAAGAGAGAGACACACACATGGTGCATATCAGCCAGGGGTATACACCTCTCTTCCCCCATGGATTATTATTATTATTAGCATTTATATAGCACCAGCAATGTACCTGGCACTTTACAAAGAATAAGATAGACATGGTCCCTGCCCGAGAGCTTACAACCTAAAGACAGGGGGAGGGGAGACAGGGAAGGGGGAACAGAGTGAGAGACATGGGATGCAACATTAATGAGGATACGAGAGTTCAGATACACGTTCTTGGCTTGGTTGGGAGTTTACAGATAGCAGGTGGGAGATAATCCTGGGTGGGAATGGTTAGCAGGAATTAGGAAGAGGTGGGTTTTGAGGAGGGACTTCAAGGTGTGGAGGGTGGAGGCCAGACGGAGGAGGACAGGGAGGGAGTTCCAGGAGTGCAGGGCAGCGAGGGAGAAGGGACGAAGGCGGTTGGGGGAGCAGGGGAGGCGTGGGAGGGTGAGGGAGGGGATGGAGGAGGAGCAGAGTGCTCGAGCAGGGGTTTGGAGGGAGATCAGGGCAGAGGGGTAGGGGGGAGCAAGGTAGGGGGGATCCCATGCTGGGGAAAGACCCACAGTGCCATGAAAACTGTCATGTTCCCCATAGGACAGGAGAGCCCTAACCCACCCGAAGCAGGGCACACTTGTACCCCTCATGGGAAGCCCTGAAGGCATTGTGAAGCAAGAGATTAGCAGCACAATCCTGAAGAGGTGGTAGACGCAGTCGGCGTTAATCCCAGAAGCTCGCCTTAATGCCTGGTTCTGGCCCCGGTGCCGCACATGCTGGCATGGATAATGCACAGGGCTTTGTGCTAACAAAGAGACCCTAAGCAGGCAGCACAGCAGTAATTAGGAAGTGGGGGAGGGATGGAGAGCTGCTCAGCAGGACTAGATTAAAACAAGTTTAAGGGGAAGAATTATAATAGCAAAAGGGAAAGAAAACCTTTTGGGAGCAAAGGGAAGCCCTCTCACGTTCTGCTGAGGACCCACCCCACCACTAGTGTCAGTGCAGAACCTTCTCTTGTTAATCTTTTTCCAATCTAGCTGCTATGCCAGGATCTCTGGTCACCTGTAGAATTTATTTATTTATTTATTTTATAAATTTATACCCCACCCCTCCTGCAAAAGCAGCCCAGGGCGGCTTCCAACAATAAAAATATAATACAATAAAACACAATTTAAAATCATCCACAACAATATAAATTATTAAAACAGGGCTTAAAACATTATAAATAATAAATCAGGTGGGGGAGCTAAAAAAAAACAAAACTCACCCTACCCTCCCACCCTCCCCAAAGGCCTGGGCGAACAGCCAGGTTTTGCAACTTCGCCGGAATGTCAACAGACTGGGGGCCAGGCGAGCTTCCTCCGGAAGGGAGTTCCAAAGGCGCAGCCCAGCCACCGAGAATGACCTCTCCATTGCGGCCCCCGCTTAACGGGACCTCCAAGAAAGCACCCCCAGCGGACCGAAGGAGCCGCTCTGGGACGCGGAGGGCGAGGCGATCCCTGAGGTACGAGGGGCCCAGACCGTGAAGGGCTTTATAGATCAACACCAAAACCTTGAACCTTGCTCGGCACGCTATTGGCAACCAGTACAGAGCTCAGAGCACAGGTGTAATGTGCTCCCGACGGCCCGTCCCCATAAGTAGATGAGCCGCCGCATTCTGCACTAGCTGCAGCCTCCGGACCAGGAACAGGGGAAGCCCCACATAGAGCACGTTACAGTAGTCTAGCCTTGAAGTGACAAAGGCATGAATGAGGGAGGCCAGGTCCGGGCCAGAGATGAATGGACNGATGAGGGAGGCCAGGTCCAGGCCGGAGACGAACGGACGCAGCCTACGCACCAGCCTTACTTGGATTACTTTCCATCTCAAAAAGTGAATTAAAATTCTGAGGAAAGAGGTCAGGAAACAGGAGCCTCCTGGAATCCATCAACCAAGTACATGGAAGCCAGAAGCAAGGGGTGACCAAAGTTCCCAATCTCACAAGCCATGTATCAAAATCTTTATATGACCAACAGCCACGAGACACAAACATACACACGTGTGTGTGCACCCCTTTGAGCCCCACCTCTTCTGCTTTGTGGTTGGCTGGTGGAGACATGCTCTGCAGCCCTGGCTGCTGAGATTCTAAGGAGCAGCTATGGTTTAGCTGCTGAGAGGTGCAATGAAGCAAGACACAGGAACATTAAATCAGTGTAGGGCCTGGGTCCAGACTCTAGCCAAGAGCTGCACTTGAACTGCCAGTGAACTGCATGAGGCTCCCAAGCTACAGTTTGGCATAAACGTATCCTTCACCACCTTAGCTCCAGCAATGGGCATCCCCACTGTCCAGCAAGGGCCAGTGTATATGCAACACGTGGTGAGCAGAATCGATCCTGGGACATCCCCACTCCAGGCTGTACTCCCAAGACAGCACAATTACAACAAGGTGGAGTGGGGCTCTCAACCACCATGGCAAATGGGGATAAAAACTGCATAGCCAAGGCCATTAGAAAGCAATGAATTTTCATAGAATCACGGAGTTGGATGTGACCTCAGAGGTCATCTAGTTCAACAGCTAGAGCTGTCCAGCCTCTGTTTGAAAACCTCCAGTGAAGGCAAGCCCACCACCTCCCTAGGTAATTTGTTCCACCATCGAACATCTCTTATCATTAGCATGCTCTTCTTAATATGTAACTGAAATCTGCATGCTTGTAATTTGAGCCCATTATTTCTAGTCTTGCCTTCAGGGGCAAAAGAGAACAAGTCTTTGCCACCCTCTCTGTGACAGTCCTTCAGGTATTGGAAGATTGCTATCATGTCTCCCATTAGTTTTGTCTTCTCTAGGCTAAACATACCCAGTTCCTTCACCCTTTCCTCATATGACTTGGTTTCCAGACCCCTGATCATCTTTGTCACCCTCCTCTGAACCCATTCCAATCTGTTAATGTTCTTCTGAAAGTGCTGTGCCCAGAAATGGACACAGTACTCCAGATGAGGTCTGACCAGTGCAGAATAGAGTGGAACTTTTACTTCTCATGACTTCGAAATGATGCTTCTGTTAATGAAGCCTAAAATTGCATTAGCCTTTTTTGCAGCTGCGTCAGACTGCTGACTCATGTTTAGTTTGTGATCAACCACAATCCTCAGATCCTTTTCACATGTATTGCTGCTAAGCCAGGTATCCCCCATCGTGTATTTGTACATTTGATTTTTCTTAACTAAATGCAGATCTTTACATTTCTCTCTTTCGAACTTCATTTTGATAGTTTCAGTCCAGTTTTCCAATTTATCAAAAATATATAATTTTGAATATTATTTCTGTCTTCTAAGGTGTTAGCTATCCCTCCCAGTTTTGTGTCATCTGTAGATTTAATAAGCATTCCCTCTAGTCCCTCATCCAAGTCATTAATAAAGATGTTGAACAGTACCAAGCCCAGGACAGAACCCAGTGACACCCCACTCAACACCTCCCTCCAGACTGAGGAGGAGCCATTGATGAGAACTCTTTAAGTACGCTTCTTTAACCAGCTGTAAATCCGCCTAATGATATTATTGTCTTCTAGCCCACATTTTACCAGCTTGTCAACAAGGATATAATGTAGGACTTTGTCAAATGTTTTGCTGTAATCAAAATATATTACGTATATGGCATTCCCGTGATCCACTAAACTAGTAACTCGATCAAATAAGAAAATAAGATTAGTCTGGCATGTCTTATTCTTGACAAATCTATGCTGGCTTCTAGTAATCACTGCACTGTTTTCTAGATGCTTACAGATTGACTGCTTTATAATCTGTTCTAGTATCTTTCCAGGTATCAATGTCAGGCTGACCAATCAATAGTTTCCCAGAGCCTCCTTTTTCCCCTTCTGAAGATAGGGACAACATTTGCCCATCTCCAGTCTTCCAGCACCTCACCCGTTCTCCAAGAGTTCTCAAAGATGATAAACGGGTTCTGAGAGTACATTAAGTTCTTTCCGTATCCTAGGATGTTATTGATCTGGCCCCAAAGACTTGAACTTGTTTAGAGTAGCTAGGAATTCTCTGACCAACTCTTTATCTTTCCTGAGCTCCAATCTTTTCCCCTCATCATTCATGCTACGTCTCTCAGGTTGGACACAGTTTCCGTTTTGGGAGATGGCAGAGGCAAAATAGGAGTTGCATAGTTTGACCTTCTCTTTGCCACCGATTAACATTTCCCCATCTTCACCATGTGGCAGACCTACCACTTCCTTTTTCTTCCTCTTACTTCTAACATACCCGAAAAAACCTTTTTGTTGTCTTAACATCCCTCGCTAGCCTCAGCTCACTGAGCCTCAGATCCCTCGTTAGCCTCAGCTTCCTACCAATGGAAAAATATATTTTGCATCCATATCTAAGCCCTCAACAGCTGAGGCCTAATCGCACCTACTGACCAACATGATTACAAGCCACATAGCCCACGGCATCAACAGGGAGACTGTGGAGTCACCTGTCCCTCTAGAATGTACCAACTTCATTCTGAAAACACTGCACATCACTCATGATAACACCCAGCAGTTACTCTTCCCCTCTAGCGCTGTACAAAACCCGCAGAGTCTCCGCCGGACCCAGGCTGCAGTCCAAGTACTGTATCGAAGTTTAATTGCAGTGGCGGAAAGAGTGGGAAGGTGTGATTTGCCAGCATCAATCCATGCTAACCCTGCCACATGAGTCCAATTGAAATGCAGAAGAGCGTGTGTGAACGCGCCCACAACAGGGAGGGAAGTATGAGAAGAGAGGAAGGAGAACCAGAGGGGGTCCATGAACCCTGTTCAGGTGTCCAAAAGGGGGAAATAATCTTTTCAAACAGTCAGGGGTCTGTGCATTGCAGGAATCGAGTAGAACACAAATTGCCTCATTAAATTTCATCACATTAAGCCAGTTTCATGAATTTAACATCGTCCCCGGACTATTGTTTGTCTGAAAATTAAATTAAAGCAACATTTGTTCTTCCAATGAATTTGTCAATTACAAGAGAGGCCGGAGGAAGGTGGAGGCAAGAAAGGAGGTGAGGTACCACCATTCCAGCTAAAGGACCTGCTTGCTAGGCAGACTGATGCTGAGGTGGGAGGCACAGAATCCCACCCACCCCGAGGGAGGAAGCAAAACACCCTACAGGAGTGAAACGATAGGTCTCCTCCAAATCCTACTATAACCAATGGGGAGACTCTTGTTGGCTTCACTGGCACTGGATTAGGTCCCCAATGTCCAAGAAATGGACAGAGCCTTCAGAGCACTATAGAATGACATATCAGAGAATGGGAGCAGCAATGCTATTATCATGGCTCTTACCAGGCGATACAGAAAGAAGCACAAAGACCCCTTTATGCACAGTTTAGAATGACCCACTCACATGGAAATTTCACTATAAATTATTATTTATAGAGAGTCAGAAATGGAGCTGGTACTCGAGAGTCATGGCTAGGGAGAGGTCACTGCCCTGAGGGGCTTACAATCTAGGATGGATAAGGGAGGGGAGACCAGGGGGCGAGCAATATAATGAGGGACAAAGATAAAGTCATAAAATTGAGAAGATTCAGATGCATATGCTTAGTTTAGTTACAATGGAAGGACAAAGGTCCTGAATGCATTAATTACTCAGACATCAACTTTTACAAACTTTTTTAAAAACATAGACCATAGGCTGAAGCTACCCATTGAAAACACAGTAAAGATTTACAGGTACAGTCCATGGACCACTGGGTCCATGGGTCCTGAAGGGTAAGACAAAATAAGTAGAACCATACGGAGAAGCATCAGTGAGCAACCTATGGGGGTGAGGAGCTAGGGCAAGCTTGACGGAAGAGGTAGTAGTTTTTAGGAGGGAGGGAGCAGAGCATGTGTGTTCTGAGAGGGCGTTTCAGGTATAGAGGGCAGCATGGGAGAAGGGGCCAAGATGATCTAGGAAACAGAAGGTTCTAAGGCAGGTAAGGGCGGTAGCAGAGGACGAGTGAAGTTCCTGGGGGAGAATGTGGTTGAAAATGTGGGCAGAGAGATAAGAAGGAGCAAGGCCGTGAAAAACCTTGAAGGTGAGGACAAGGAGTTTGTGCCAGATGCAAAAACAGATAAGAAGTCAATGAAGGGAACAGGGGAGGGTCTGAATGTGATCAAAGCAGTGGGTAATGTGGATGACTTTGACAGCAAAGTATTGAATAGAAGTGAGAGGGTCACGGTGAGAGCAGGGAAGGCCAGTAAGGAGGAAGTTCCAGTAGTCAAGGCAAGAGATGATAACTATAAAACGGAGGTTACTTACCAGTAACTCTGTTCTTCGAGAGAGCTCCGCGTATTCTCACTCTTGGGATTTACTTCCTGCTCCGCAGGTACCGGAAAACCTCTTGTCAGCAGTATCCAGGCAGATTACACCTGGAAAAGACTAGAATATGGTGAGGGCTCCGCCCCCTCCACTCCCCCTCCCATCCCGAGAAAAGCGCGGGCCCGCATCACGAGGGATGGAAGGATAAATAGGGGGAGGAGCCCTCACCGCCTCAGTTCCTTCCAACCCAGCCTGGAAGACCTGGTATGTCCATCCACGACTGAGGGGAAGGTGGGCGGGATGTGAGAATACGCGGAGCTCTCTCGAAGAACAGAGTTACTGGTAAGTAACCTCCGTTTCTTCTTCGAGGATCTCCGCGATTCTCACTCTTGGGAGAGTAATAAGCAGTTCTAGTTATCTCACCTCAAGGAGGAGGGAGTCGAGGATGATCACTCAAGAAGGAGTCCAACACTGCTCTCCCCACCTGGGAATCTGCTCTGGCCGCCAGGTCCAAAGAGTAATGTCTTGTAAACGTATGGACAGACGCCCATATGGCAGCCCTACAGATATCAGACAATTTTATCCCTTGGAAGTTTGCCAACGAAGCGGCAGTGGCTCTAGTAGAATGAGCCCTCAAACCTGCAGGCGGAACCTTGTCTGCTAAGGCATAACATTTCTGTATGCACAACAAAATCCACTTTGAAAGTCTCTGTGTGGAAAGCTTGACTCCAATCCTTTGACCCCCATATGAAATGAATAGGGAATCACACGCTCTTATCGATTTGGTTCTATCGATGTAGAAAGCCAGAGTTCTTTTAACGTCTAACGTATGCAACATTTGTTCCTCAACAGAGGTATGAGGCTTAGGAAAGAAAACTGGTAGAGAGATAGTCTGATTAAGATGAAAACTGGAAATTACTTTGGGAACAAAAGAGGGATCAATTCGCAGATCAACTTTATCCCTATGGAACAGTATATACGGAGGGGAAGCTCTAAGGGCTGTGAGCTCACTCACCCTCCTAGCTGAGGTAATAGCTACTAAAAACGCTGTTTTAATAGACAAATTCTCCATGCTACAAGAAGCTAAGGGTTCGAAAGGGGGAGACATTAACTTAGACAGCACAAGATTCAAGTCCCACTGAGGGGCAGGTCTTGACCTCTGAGGAAAAGTGTTCCTTAGTCCTTTCCAAAACGACCTCATTAATTTGTGTGAAAAAAGAGTTCCACTGTCATCTGGTTGCAAACGTGAAGAAAGAGCTGCCAGATGAACTTTTATGGAAGCCAAAGACAAATGCAACTTCTGCAGATTCAGAAGATAGAGAAAGACATGGTTCATGTCCAAAGTTTGCAAAGAGATGGACTGCGTAGTACACCAGCTACAGAATCGTCTCCACTTCAGTTGATAACATTTGCGGGTTGAAGGTCTTCTTGCATTTAGAAGTATTTCTGAAACCTCCGGCGGTAAATTGCTCATTGGGGTAGAATCAACCAAGCGGAGAGGTGGAGCATCTGTAGATCGTGGTGAAGAATTTCCCCCCGTTCTCGGGAGAGCAGATCGTAGATCACCGGAAGCCTCTTGATTTGTGTCGCCATTCCCAGTAGGGTTTGGAACCAGGTTTGGCGGGGCCAAAAAGGAGCAATCAGGATGAGATGAGCCCTGTCCGTCCTGACTTTGCACAATACTCTGTGAATGAGGGGAAATGGTGGAAACGCATAAAGGAATGTCCCGTGCCAAGAGATGGCAAAGGCGTCCGATATCGATTCTGGTGCCATACCTGCTCGGCTGCAGAATCTCGGTAGTTTGGCGTTCTTCTGTGATGCGAACAAGTCTATCACTGGGGTTCCCCAGTCTCGAAATATGTCTGTCAAGACCTCTTCTTTCAGTGACCATTCGTGTTGGTCCGTTGACTTGCGACTGAGGTAATCCGCCCTCGAGTTGTCGTGTCCTGCCAAGTGAATGGCGTGCACATGTATGTCGTGATCTATACACCAGTGCCAGATGGTCTCTGCTTCCTTTGACAAACGGGTGGAATGTGCTCCCCCTTGTTTGTTTACATACCACATGGCTGTGGTATTGTCTGTTACGATTTGAATGTTCTGACCCTTGATACGGGGAAGCAAGGCCTTCAATGCCCAACGTATGGCTCGCAGTTCTAACATGTTGATGTGCAGGTGTGTCTCCTCTTGAGACCAGAGACCATGCACTTTGATGTCCTCTATGTGCGCACCCCATCCAGTCAGGGATGCGTCTGTTGTAATGACCCCCCGGGTGCTGGGAGTATCGAAGGGTACCCCCTTTAGAACGTGCTCTGCATTTGCCCACCACTGTAAGTTTAGAAGAAGTTCCTTCGTTATGCAAAGTTTCATGTTGAGGGGGTGGATGGCGGGCGCGTAGTTGCTGGCTAGCCATTGTTGTAGGGGTCTCATGTGCAGGCGTGCATGTGGTGTTACCATAGTGGTGGAAGCCATTAGTCCCTGTAAGTGCAGGAAAAAACGAACTGGCTTGGTGGGATGCGTTTGGAGAATGCCTAATGCATGTCGTATGGCGACAAGTCTCTCTTTTGGAAGGTACGCTTTCGCGTGTCTGGTGTCCAAGATTGCCCCTATAAAGGGTAGTCGTTGTGTCGGGTGCACGTGTGACTTTGCCAAGTTGAGAACAAACCCCAGGTCCCTGAGGAGTGACATAGTTAGCTCCACGTGTTTCACAAGCTCTTGTCGCGACCTCGCCGCCAACAGCCAATCGTCTAGATACGGGAAGATTCTGACACCTTGCCTTCTCAGATAGGCTGCTACGACAGCCACGCATTTGGTGAAAACGCGTGGTGCTGTGGACAGTCCGAAAGGAAGGACCCGGTACTGGAAGAGAAGGTCCCCTGCAACGAATCGCAAGAATTTACGGTGAGAAGGGCGTATTGAGATGTGGAAATAGGCGTCTTTTAGATCAAGGGAGGCCAACCAGTCGCCTTGCTGCAAACCCATGAAAATGACCGGTAAGGAGGTCATACGAAATTTAAACCTTTTAACGAATTTGTTGAGATATCTCAGGTCCAGTATGGGTCGAGACCCCTTATCTTTTTTGGGGACCACAAAAAACCTAGAGTAGAATCCAGAACTATGTTCATCTCTGGGAATGAGTTCGACAGCCCCCTTGTCGATGAGTTTTTGAATTTCAACTAGTATTTGAGTAGAGGGGAGGGGTGCCCCAGGGGGGCAAGGTGAGAGGGGAGGGGTAGTGTGGAATTGTATGGCATACCCCAGTTGTATTATCTCTCTGACCCAGCGATCAGACGAGATGGCTTCCCATACATGTAGATAAGGCAATAGGCGGTCCTGGAATGAGGGATCATCCTCATCATCTCCCTTGATCAAGGTATTATTAAAAACGTGATTTTGCCTGTTGTCCAGACGACGAACTAGGAGAGGGTTTGCCCCTGCCCCTTTGTCTGCCAAATGTTTTGCGCTGCTGAGCACCCTGTTGCTGGTAATGGGGCTGATTGTGTTGCTGGAATCTTTTACCAGCTTGGAAATAGTTATAATTTTGGTAGGGTGTTCTTCTGGACGAGAAAGCATAGCCCTGTGTAAAGGACTTCTTACGTATAGCCCTGACTACACCCGTGGATCTTGCCGTTTGGTTCATTTCTTTGATCTTTTTTAGAGTGTCGTCGGTAGATGCAGAGAAAAGACCCTCACAATCGAACGGCAAATCCTCTATTCTGGTTTTGTTCTCTTGGGTGAGAGCCGTAGAACGAAGCCAAGCATGCCTACGAAGTGCTATGGCCGAAGCCATCCCTCTGGCATTGGCATCTGCCACATGCATATTAGCAGTTAACTGAAATTGGGCCATTTGCATGCCCTCTTTCTGCAGTGCTGCCAACTGGTTGGGGTCTGATGTAGTGCCAATCTTAGACCACAACCAGTGCTGATAGCCGCACATGGCTGAAGCATAGTTGGCAATTCTAAAGGACAGAGAGTCCGAAGAGAACACTTTCCTGCCAAGCACATCCAGCCTTCTTCCCTCCCTGTCTGCCGGGGAAGTTTGTATTCCCCCCGCTCTGGATCTTACGGAGGCAGCCGCTATTACTAAGGAATTGGGAGGGGGATGGTTGTGAAAAATTTGCGCCCCTTCTTTGGGTACAGAATATAAAGAATCTGCCAATTTGTTGGTAGGAGAGACAGAGGCCGGCTTTGCCCATAGCACAGTGGCTGGTTCCAGCAGCTGATCTAGCAAGGGCAAAGTTACATGTCCAGATTCCCCTGACCCCAGTATGCCAAAAATGGGTCCTGTCTGGGCCTTTTTAACGACCTTCGTGGGCAGTTTAGGGAGAGAGGATGCCATTCTCCTCAACATAGACTGGAACGCCTTAGAGTCCTCTGTGGCTAACGACATATTAGCGTCCGATATGGTATCAGGGGGTGGTGGGGAGATGGTCTCGTCCTCCTCAAGCGATGGAGATGACGATGAGGACGATCGTGATGCCGACGCCCCCGGGGAAGCCATCCGGGGTACCGTCGGTACCGATGGTACCGTGTCCTCTCTATGGGCCCCCAACAGGGAGGTCAGGAGCTGCGTAGCCCCCGATGGCGCTAACCTCATTCCCGGTCCAGACTCGAGCGTCTCAGTGCCGACGGTTCCGAGGTCCAAGGGTGCCTGTACCGACCCCGTCTCCGACGGTGGGGGACGAGATATAGTAGCCGTCGGTGCCGCTCTAGGTGGAGCCGGAGGCACATAGGGGTGCTCCCGTGCCGGAAGTGTAGGGTACTCGAAGTCCTGCGCATACGAAGGAGGACTGCGTGATCGGTACCGATAATCCCGGCCATAGCTATAGTCCCGATGTCCGTGCCTCGGTGAACAGCACGAGCAAGGTGAGCGTGATCGGCGCTCCAAGTGGTACCGGAGGGATGTGTGTTCGTTCCGGTATCTAGGTGATCGGGATCGAGAATGGTAATGCGGAGATTTGGAGCGAGACTCTCTTCGCACCGTCGGTACCGTAAGTAGAAGAGGTGGTACCGATCGAGACAGCGGAGTCGGCGGTGCCGTCCCCCTCGTCGATCCCGACGGTCGTGGGGATTGCTGTCCTGTAATCACCGTCGGTGCCGCCGGTGCCGGCTCCCGTGAAGAGCTTTTCTTTTTCTTTTTCTTTTTATCCCCGCTCTTGGTCCCCCGCTCCGAAGAGTGCGCGACTCCCCGCGCACCTGGTATCTCGGTACCGCTACCCGTCATGCGCCTAGGGCTGGACGCGTGTGTAGCGATGCTCCCCTCCGCGGAGCGGCCGGTACCGGCAATCTGCATGTCGAGCGGCCCCTCGGTCCCGAGTTCGCCGGTGCGGGCGGTACCGGTGTGGGGACTTGCCCTCGGTCTGGGCGGTACCGTCGGTGCCGGAGCCGTCGGAGCCGGAATTTCCATCGGCCTGGAGTGCCGGGCGGGGAGCCTCAGGGGCCCCTCTTCACCGCCCTCTAGTGCCCTTTTAGTTAAGATGTCTTGTAGCCGTAGCGCCCTGGCTCGCTTAGCTCTGTTAGAGAGCACCGAGCAGGCCCCGCAGGTCCGGGTATTATGACCTTCTCCCAAGCAGGTTAGGCAACGATCGTGCTGGTCGCTAACTGAGAGGGTAGCCGGGCAAGAGCCACAGCGTTTAAAGCCCGGCTGTTTGGGCATTCCGTTTGCCCCGAAGGGCGCAACGGCCCGGGGAACGTCCCGCGGGCTAGGGCGGCACTCCTACTCACAATCCTTTTTAATCTTCTTTCTAATCTTCTTTTTCTTCGCTGACAACAACGCTGAAAAGCGCCGAGAAGTCTTCCAACGCCACTGGGTTGGAAGGAACTGAGGCGGTGAGGGCTCCTCCCCCTATTTATCCTTCCATCCCTCGTGATGCGGGCCCGCGCTTTTCTCGGGATGGGAGGGGGAGTGGAGGGGGCGGAGCCCTCACCATATTCTAGTCTTTTCCAGGCGTAATCTGCCTGGATACTGCTGACGAGAGGTTTTCCGGTACCTGCGGAGCAGGAAGTAAATCCCAAGAGTGAGAATCGCGGAGATCCTCGAAGAAGAACCAGTGGTTCTCAAACCTTTTGGGTCAAAAGCAGGGGCGTAGCATCCATTGAGTGAACCCAGCATAAAGCTGGGGGGCGCTAGGTCCCGGGGGCCCAAGGGGGTAGCCCCGCTCCTGGGCTGGAGGAGGCCTGGCAGCAGGGCACCCCCACCTCATGGGGGGGTCCCCATCCCTCACCTGCCTCTGCATGCCAGTAGTGCTGCTGCTGCAGCAGTAGCAGATGGGACACTGATCGGACTGGGAGATAAAGCTGTTTGCTTTATCTCCCACTGTGAGTGATCAGAAGGTCGTTGCCTTGTAAAGGTTCTTTGAGATGGTTCCTAACGTTCTCACAACTGGGTTGTGCATGCTCATCCTATTCAAATAATAGACCACGTGATGGTCTCGAGCTCCTCTAGTATAAAAAGCATCCTCCCCTTTAGAATGCCAGTTCCTTCCAATCCTTTCTAGGAATGTAAGAAAATTCCATGCAGGGCTGGAAGGGTGGGTGTTGTGAGAATGTTAGGCTATATCTCTCGAAGAACCTTGTTTACAAGGCAGCAACCTTATGTTCTTCGAGTGGCTCCTCACAGGCCCTTTTTACATGACTCCACTGGGTGGGTGGGGGTTCGTGAGCGCGCTGGTGCATGGGCAGGGCGTGCACATGGTCACACATGCATCCCCACTCACCACCCACTCATCCACACCCATGAAGCAACCGCCCTTTTCCCCGGTTGCTCCGTTCGTGGGGACAAGTGAGGGGGTGAGTGGGGATGCGTGTTAGGCGGGCGTGTGCACCCCCTACTCACCGCTGGCACTACATTGTTCACACAGGGCTCTCCCACCCATGAACACGCAGAAATCTGCATGTTCACGGGTGGGAGAGGCCCATGTAAAAAGGGCCACATTCTCACAACTGTCTTACTTATTATGGCTGCTATTTCACTAACTCTTCTTAATGAAGTTATTGCTAACAGGAATACTGTCTTTAAACCCCCCACCCCATAACTAGTTTATTTGTGCTTCCACCCACCCCACCCCATATAATCAATTAATGCTGCCCCTGGGGCACAGATGAACTGGTTATGGGTGGGGGGCAGCATGAATTGATTATATGGGGGCAGGGGTGCAAATGAACTGGTTATGGGGTGGGGGCAGGCCTGCCAGCAAGACACACAGAGGGAGGCCCAACTTGACTTCTTGGCCAGGGGCCCGCTCCACCCTAGCTACACCCCTGGTCAAAAGGCCCATCAACCCTCAAAACTTCTCACAGATGCCAGCACACCCTCTTGTCAAACTTTTAACTGAAAGTGCAAAAAGGGAATAGTCCTAGGGACTAGCCGAAGACCACCTATCATAGCATCGTGGGCAGCCAATGGTCCATGGACTAACTTGTAAGTCTTTACTGTGTTTTCAATGGGTAGCTTAAGTCTATGTTTCAGCCTATGGTCTATGTTTTTTTAAAAGTTTGTAATAGCTGGTGTTTGAGTAATTAAGCATTCAGTGATATCCCAGAAGGTTGTGGGTACAAATCTTCCTTGTTCTCACACTGGACAGCTGCCTCCAGTTCACCCAGCCGTGAATAGATACTTGATCCCCTGGACTGAGGAAGTCAAAGGTGGTGTAGTGCTGGCCACATCACATCTTTGTGTACCCTCAAATACGGAGTGAGCCAACCCAATGCACTGCACGACTCAAGATGGACTTTGGTTTTTGAAAGGCAGGGGCTGTGAGATTTACAAAACCCTAACAGAAATGTCCTCCCTGGCCCCATAGATTTAACTTTTTATCTTCCATGTCAGGAACACAGACAGAAAAATGTTCTTCAGAAAACCAGTGTGAAATGACTACAATAAAATTAAATTGGCCAGTCTAACTCTGGAGAAACAAAGTGCAAAATAAATGAGTGCAAGCAGCAGAGAAGGCATTTCATTTTTAAAACTTTGGTGCCCCTTTAAAAAAGGTACAGTTGTATTCAGAAACACATGGTCAAATCCCATTCTTTAAAAATTATAAAAACAAGATTGTTGTGTTTTTTTAAAGCTAGCATTACCGCTACCATTTTGATTCAGGCTGTTCTAAGCTAAAGGCCTTGAAGTAGTATTCTCCATTCCTGCTATTTATACCACGGCAGCACTTGTGGGCCTCCACAAATTTGCAACTCCACTTACAGAAACTAGGCGGGGAGGGGCATTCACCCCCCTCCAGATTTACAGCAGACTCCCTAGACCCACATAGTTGTGCTACCCTACAAGGGAGGGGGCACAGGGCTCTGCAGAAGCATCATGAGCTAGACACACAGCAGACCTCCTTAGCTGTGCCCCATTACTCTGACGGCTCACATGTTGCCTGTAGCCCCATGACATCAAGCTCTGTGCACGCATATAGTCAACAACAATCCTTCCCCCACAGAGCAGAAAGAGTGCCAGCAATCATGTAAATTAGAGCTGGGGAAATCGGTCCACTGCTTGGAGACCAGCGCAGGCTTGCTCCCTACAGTCTAGTCTCATTTCCATAGTCAACTCATGATCAGCAAAGAAATGGCCATCACATGCTGCTGGCTCTCCTCCTCATTTCCAGCTGCTAAATTAACAGTAGAGGAAGCTAAAATACATTAAATAACTTTCCTACCATTGCTTTCAACACAACAAATTGCTGTGGCTGCCACGTGCTAGCAAATGGTCTGTGAAATCACAAATGATGGGGGAGGTGTGAATGGGACAATGTCTGTATTAAAATGTGGTCCAAGCCAAGTCTGGGAACCTTCAAATCCAGCATTAATCCAATCCTGGGTTTCAGTGTCCCAATGATAAGGTTCTTTCCCTGGCTCTTGCGACCCCATGCCACAGATCTCCCGTGACAGGAAGATATTTTGCTATAAGGCTTCTCAATTTCATCCTCATATGTGTTTATGTGTTTTAAAAAGTTGTTAGCTGCCCCGAGATGCTTGTAGCAGGAGGAGGCGGCATATACATTTAAATAATAATAATAATAATAATAAATAATAATATTCCAGGGAGAGAGAAGGGAAAGTGCTATAATAGCACCAGTGAGAAAGATCTGCTATGACTGATGCTTTTCAGGCTTTCTATGATATGTAAGTGCAGCTGCTTTCAATAGCAGAACCTCCTTTTGCTCTCCAACCCCCGCCCCGGTACGGAACACAGGATGAGAAGGAGACGGTGGTTCATTTGCAGCTGGGTAAGAGATTTTTTGATTTTTTTTTAAGATAGACTTAGTCAGAGGCATAGCTACCATGGAGCAAGGGGGCTATTCATGCAAGCATGGACTGAGCACTGTTTGGGGATTTCCAGAGTGGACAGTGGAACAGGGCCAATACTCTGCCCCCACCCACTCTGAAAATTTTCTAGCTGCTTGCAGAGGACCACAACAAGAAGGAAGTTTTCAGAGTGTGCAAAGGTGGAGTCCCCAACGCCTTGCGCCTAGACAGGCCCATCATTGGGTCGTGTGCCCGGGCCCGCCACAGGCTTGCTATGCCGCTGGACGTAGTAGAGGCAGAAGAGAGAAGGGGGGGGGGCGTGAAAGACACTGCTGATAGAGGGGGAAAGAAGGTGGCTAAAGATATTGTTTTAGAACCATGGGCTCTGGGGCTTTTATGGGCCATCACCCACCTCCAGGTCTGCTTTTCAGCTGAAGAACACTGCCTGGAGCTCTGCAGCGATCCTCCAGTCTTGATTCTTTCAACTGTGGGCTCTCACATCCAGCTTTGACAATGACCCTTAAGTGTTATCTGAAGTCCTCTCCTGAAAGCTACTGCATACATACCTAGGCCGTTACATCCATCTGTGCAGATGCAGTGATTCCTGACCTGTGCTCCCCCTTTCCCCCAAACTATTCCAGTTCTGGGCCTCCACATCTAACTCTACAGGTACATCTCACTCCTAACCTACAGCCCCTCCTCTGTCTAGTCCAGTCCCAGGACTCTAGTGAGCAAATAACACCAATTACACCAAACCATGCAGAGGTTTTGTGATGGCTTCGCCTGGAGGATTAGGCTAAGAAACCACCAAACTCATCTCGCCCCTTCAGCTCTATAGATGCCAAGAGTTGTTATTATTGTGACCTAAACCAGGATTAGCACCCAGGCCTTCCAGCATTAGGAGACTAGCTCCTTATCCCACTAAGACTAGTGGCATGTCTAAACCTTCCGGCACAGCATCCCCGTCTCGGCTGCCCTTTGATGAGCGAAGCCTTCGGGTATTTGCTATAATTCGCCACGCTCTGGGATTACTCACGTGGCCCTGATTTGCCTGTTTGTTTGCCATGTATTGTACAGGTTAAATACGACCCAGACACAATCAAGGCTGAGCAATATTACCCTGCCGAACTTTAATCACAACATGCCACGTGAGCTTCCTAGGTACCAATGGGCTCGGAATTAACCCTTGCCCTGCTCCCCACTCCAAAAAATAATCTGTCAAGCTTCCTTCTGAAACAGAAACGCATCATGACTCAAGCTGTTCTCACAAGGGGATCGCCTCTGATTTGCTCTCATATTAGCAGCAGGCAGCATGTTATAGGCCCCTGCCAGTCAACACCCCCCAACTCCCTCCCCACTTCAGCTCCGGCTCTAATTTCATCCTATTCCCTTTTGATCACCAAGGGCCTGACTAAATCACAGTCCCCATCCTCCTCAGCAGTATCAATTCAGCCACAAGGACACCTGCATCTCCCCGCACTTTCCGAAAGACCAACTGCTAAATTATAATTAACGATGGAGACAGCAGCTTGTCTAAATCTTTTTCTCGGCCTACACCGGTGGCGTGTAGGCCAAGCACAACCTCCCCCACTGGGACCCATGCAATATAGATGAATGCACTGCAAGTATCAAAAGACTCAGAGAATGAGGATGGACTCTGGCAGCAGCTTTCAATGGCTGAAGAAGCAGCCGGAATCTCGGCCCTTCATTCCCAAAGCCCTGCGCAGCCCTTTCCCGGTTTCGCTCATGATTTATGATGGATTTTCTTCTGAGTCTGGAGGTCTTCACAGCTTCAGTCGCATATACCGGTCGTTGCCATAGGAACTGCAGAGGTCAGGCCACAAGGGATCAGTAATGGTTGACTTACCCGGCCGCAGCTCTTGTGTGTGAATCTGTATGCACGGCAGCACCGGGACGTGTACATGCCGTCCTAGCTAATAACACAGGGCCTAGGGCAACCCCAGACATGTTGCTGGAGAAATGGCGCTACTAGGAGGAGTTCAAAACTTTCTCTGCTCTCAGGAAGTCGTTCAGCAAGATGGAGTATTACAGCTCAATGGAACACAATGAAAAACCAATACCATGAAGGAACGTTGAGAGCTGAATTCAAGAAGCCCACAGCTTTTTCCCTGGCCAACGATATAACTTCTCTGCAGGCAAGGATGGAGAGGTGTAGGGATTCAACCAAGAACTGACCCAAGAGTAGAAACCAGGAGTCTAGCCCCCCTCTCCCCAGTATGCCCCATACATTGCACTCCCCTCTGCCACACTTACCCCCAGCTCAGCAAGGGTTCTCTACTGCCCCAACTTTTGCTGGCTTCTAGCAGAAGTCAAGAGATCTCTTTGGTAGCCAAGCCAACTGAGTAGAAGCCATGGCTTCTGCAGCCACTACAGCCAAGATCACAGTCTCAAAGGCATTATCACCACCCCCTCCTCACCTTTATACCAGAGCTCCCTTGTCCCATCTTGGCAGGTCTCAACCCAAAATAAACAAATCTAGAGGAAGCAGGAAGCATTTCTGGCCCACAATGACTGAGATTTGAGGGAGCCACCAGAGGCCCATGAACTGGGGGCATGAGAGAGGGTTAAGCCCACTCCACTGGAAGAAGGATGAGGGTCAGTCAGGGAGGGAGCAGGAGAGATTCCACAGGCCCCATTAATCTGTGCTAGTCAGGAACAGACAAAGGCCTGCCTGCCATACCAGAGCAGCCCTTTTCCACACCAGCGAAATCTATAGGCCCCCCTCTGTCTTTGGAATAACTACCTCCATTACCAGCCGCGTGGCTCCCCCTCTCCCTCTTTTCTCCTGTCCCTTCAATGGGGAGGGGGGTGGGAGCGATTCTCCTGACTGAAAGACCCAAATTAGTCGGTGGTGCAGTTTCTGAATGGACACAATGGCTCTGACAGGAGGGCCCTCTCCAGAGCACAGGCCTCCCAGCTCATTTCCATTTCAATGGGGTAGCTTTTCACCTCAACCCCACCCCTGCTGAAGTCATCAGAGCCAGGTCCCTGTTAAGGGATCTTCCCCTCCCCTTTCCTCATGGCAGGGGATAAGGGTCACACTGGGGAGGGACAGCTGCCACAAACTGTGGCAACTGTCCCTCCCCTGTGACCCTTAGCCCCTGCCACACAACTGGAGTCATGGAGAGACACATTGAAAGCCTGGGAGGTAGAAAGGAGATGGGCTACTCAGCAGCCTCACATGGGCCAAGAAAGCCTCAAAATGCCGGGGCCAGGGGAAGCTGCTCCAAGGAGATCTGGGAATTAAAAGAGCGAGTGTGAATTCCCCTTCAAGTGTCCAGTGTTTTGTCCCAGGAAATGCATTTATTAATTAGACCCCTTACTAATGGGAAAGTACACACAGATTGGGAGCCAAATAGCCCAGGGAAATTTCATAGCCCAGTGACGGCAGGGATATTTCAAAGAGCTATGTTTATCTGAGCTTCCCCTACTGGAGTAGCAAGATGTGTGATCAGAGCTCAGGTTTAATGGGGGCAGGAAGAAAACATATGCTCCTGGTTGCCCCTCCTTTCTGCCTCAAAAGCCCACAGCCAGGGGACAGTAAAGGCATTCCAGGCTGGCCTTTATCCTCAGCCCATTCCTGCTGGGATACCTCCTCCCCACGCAGTGACTCAGAGTTGCTGACACAGGCCAGCAAGGAAAGCAGATTCCTAGGACACTCTCTTGATTTGAGGGGACCACAGATCTTCCTTCTTCTTCAGTCTGCCCTGGTCTACCTCATCCATCCCCCAGGCCTAGGACAGAGCTACTCCACTGTTCTTTAAATAAAAGGGCTTCCATCCCCACACTTAGATAGTACCACATGCCCACAACAGGGAAGCAGGCACAGGCAGTGTCTAAGAACACTACAATGTAAGTTCCTGAAAGAGCCCCAACAGAAAGCGAGATCCTTGGATTCCAACAGCACAGGATTCTGCATCCTGCAGCAGTCAAAGGAAGATGCAAAATACAGTCGTGCTTTGGACAGGGACACATTTTTTTTCTCCCCCAATGGGGATTATTGAGTGCCTGCCAGCAGCATATCCCATCATGCTTAGGACCTGCATAGCATTATTATTAATCATTTCTATAATGATTTCAGTGTTCAGAGAGTGCTTTACACTTTTTATCTAGTTCATCCTCACAACAACCCTGTGAGGTAGGTCATTATTATCCCCATTTTACAGATGGGGTACTGAGGCTGAGAAATAGTGATTTGCCCATGGTCACCCAGTGTGTTCATGGCAGACAGGATTTGGCCCCCCGGTCTCCCAGGTCTAAGTCCAGCTCCTTATCTACTAGGCTACTCTGGCTGTCTATGCAGCTGCCACAGTGCTCACAAAGACAGTCACTCCTATTCCAAGCACACATGGCTGACTGCCCTGTTAACTAGCTCATTCCCCCTGTGGGCAGTTCTGGCACATCACCAGAAGAGATGCTGGCAAACCGGGTGGGATGCTAGGACCCAGCAGAGAGGCCTCCCCTTCCCCTCCTACCTCAGAGTGTGTGTACTGCACAGTTTGCCTTGCTCCTTTCTCCTGGGCCTGGTGAAGCATGGCTGCCTCTGATTTATAGCTCTGCCTCTAGCCGCTGGGAATCAGGAGCAGGGTCCCACAATCATAATCATAAGAATAAGAGCGCGGGGGGGAGCGCTGGCAGTCACTGTCTTTTCCTCTCAGACTTGTCAAGCTGAACAAGGTAGCAGCTTCTGCCTGGATTTACAGGTTGCTTAGCGAGACACTGTTAGGAGTAGGGGCAACGCAGCTGCATTTCCACTTGGCTCGCAGGTAAAAAGTGAATTCAGGAGTGGAACATGGGAAGGGAAAGTGGCTGCCATGTCTCCTGGCCCTTGCCAGGGTGAGGGACCATTCAACTCTGGCAGGGAGGAGAAGGGTGCTAAACTCGGTGGCAGTCAGAGAACAGTTGTCACCTCTGGCTCAGGGCTCCTGCTTTTTACTGTGGCCTGTGCTACTCCATGGCAAGGAGAACAAAAGGGCAGGGCCCAGAGAGGCAAAGGCACACGCGTGAGGAAACAGCAGCTGAGAGTCATGGCGGAACAGAGTGCACAAGAGGGAGAGAGCAAGGAATTGCAGGTCTCCCTCACAACTAGCTGTTAATCAAGGCTGAGAGACGCCTGGGGTCAGGAGAGCATGGGGGCTGCAGGTCAGGTGGGAGGGGCATTGCCAGAGTTGTCTGGATGGCTGGAATAGCCAAGGCGGGTGGACAGGTCAGGACATCAGACATGGGTGGAAGCAACTTGCCCAGCTCTAGGCCCGGGGGTGGGTGGGAACAGGGACCAGAATTCTGAGGAGTCCCAAGGACAGCGGGAGGTCCAGAGCAGCTGCCCCATTTGCCTCCCCCTAGGGCTGCCCGTGCCCGGCCCCTACCCATAACAAAGCTAGGCTCACTCACAGGACCTGAAGTAGTGACAGAAGGGAGATCTTAAATGCCATCTTGTTCATTCAAGGGGCTGCCATCCCAGCCCTCCCCTTCAGAGCCCACCTAGAGTCACAAGGCTGGAAGAGAACTCAGGGGTCATCTAGTCCAGCCCCCTGCACCACTGCAGGACCTGCCATGCCCCAACTATCTGCACCTTATCCACCTCGCTATCAGGAAGTATTCTGCTCAACTTCAACCTCTTGGCTGTTAATTCTGGGAAGAGGGGGCACTCCTGCTCCTATGGGAGCCAGAAACTAAATTCCCATAGGCAGTAGCAAGGTGTACATGTCTCTCATACCCACCCAACCAATCCCTCTTCCCTAGTCCCCATTTAGCCAGTCTGTCCATGTCATTTTTACATGCCTCCCTCCCTCTGGCCCCTTTTCTGAATTCCCACTCTAAACTCTCTCTCTCTTTCTGGTAACAAGGTTGCCAAAGTGGAAAAGAGCTGGGGGCATCAGAGCCAGGGAAAGAAACTCTCTTCTACCTGTGGGACCGAAGGGACCAGGTGAGAGCGCTGTATTTCAGCTGGGCCACAATACAGCTGTATAGAGGATTATGCCCACACAAACCCCGCTCCACACCTACTTAACTATGGTCTATTTTACCCTTTACTGTGCCCCACCCAGGCAAGTGTCTATGTTGGGGTTATCCCCCGCACTACAACCCAGCTGTGTTAGCCAGCAGGACTGGCACATGCAGGCTTTTAAAAGTTTGGCTCTGTCTTGGCTAAGCTGCTGTGGAGCTCAGACTAATCAAAGTCACCTTCCCCTTTACACCAAAGCCAGGTGTCTGGGTAAAGTCGGCTGGAGAGAGTTACTTCCTGCCTCCCTGGGCCCCTCTAGCAGCCACCACGGGCTGATGGATGGAGGTTACGCAGATCTCTGCCTCCAGACTCCGAGGAGCTGGAGCCAAGGAGATGTGCAGACTCAGCACTTTCTGTGAGGAGGACTTTATCAGGGCTCGCTGTTCCCTCTCACGCAGTGTCTCTGGCTGGCCAGGAGCCAGGCACAAACCCTGTTTTCCTCATTTCTTCACCTGCCTGCATTGTACTGAGTACAGAACAGATGGGGAGAGAAGCAGACCATGAATCAAGGTGCCCCAGGCAGCCAGAGGGGGCCAAAGGGGCTCCTAGCCATATAGCAGCCCTATAAATGAGACAGCAGCCCCCTTTCTCTCAACAAAGACTGCGTCCCCCTGAAAATGCCAATAGCAATTCCAAAGGTCACTAAGCAGAGTGGCCCAGAGCACTAACCTCTGGCCTCGCCTGTCAGCACCGCTCATTCTTTGCCTCTAGCCGGGAAGGATGCCAAGCGTGACACTCGTGAGAGAGCAGAGCACCATTTGAGGAAAGGGTCAGCCCCACTCACCCCACCCTCACACACTTGGGAAGGGCATTTGGATGCATCAACTCCCACTTCTCTTTCCCTCTACTAGGCTTGCTCCCAGAGGCCAATGGTTAACGATGAATTTCTAATTGTTTCCTCCAACAATGAAACATCCTGTTTGGAGCCGGGTTGGCTCAACAAAGCCAGACGCTGACGAACAGCAAACAAGCCCCCTTTCCTGGCCAATGCAGGCAGGAAAAGGGAGTCCATCAGGGCCTGAGCTCCCTCCCCCATATTGGCTACAGCCAGGCCCTGCTCTGGAGGCTCAGCTCAGCCCACCCCCTGTCAACTTAACACACCAGGGCTTTAAGCTTCCACCTTGATTAAAAGGGCCGGCACTTAAAGAGCTCCCACGGGGGCAGGGAGGTATTTTATGGATTCACTTTGGCAATGCAGGGCTGTCTTGTCATGCCAATAAGCTTATTGCTACTGAATGGTGAGAGAAGCGAGGGATGCATGGAGACAGACAGTCAGGCGGACACCCGAGCTGAGGATGCAAGAGACTCCAGCAGCCAATGGGAGCTACCTACATTCTACAGTGGGGAAAGGGGGTCCCTAGAGAGCCCCACAGAGAAAATGAGAGAGGGGCAAAGAAAGAAAGAAAGAAAAGAGGGAGAACAAAAGACCCTTGTGCTACACAGACAGCTGGCTTAGCGAGCTCCTTGTTTGATGGGCCGCAGCCGTCCTCTGCCCGGGGCTCCGGTGGGAGGCTCCCTCCACATGACAAGCATCTGACATTCCAGACTGGGAGCATGGCAGGTCAGCATGGCACCCACAAGCCAAACACTCAAGGCAGCATTGGCTATGGGGTGGGGAAGAGCCTGCCAGGCCAGCGTTTAACCTCTTGGTGGGATACAGAGAAAGAAAAATCCCATTGGGAGCACGGTGGAAAGGCCAGGGCAGCATGGACAGAGACAGCAAAACAGTCCCCACCTCAGACAGAGTCTGCCAGACAAGGGGGTATTGTCTTCCCTGGGCAGAGGGGGGCAAGAGCCTCTTGCTCTGAAGGGGAAGATTGGGATGGCAGCCCCTTACCTTAGGGCACTAACTCAGCCTTGCACTGAACACTGCTTAGGGCAAATGTATCTGTTGGCATACATAAAGAGAAGACAATGCCAGGCATGTAACCCCTCAACACTTGTTCTTCTCCTCTTAGGCCTCTTAAGCATTTAGGGGATTTCCTGGCACATTCAGCAGGTGCCCTCTCCCCAGGAACCCCTTGGCACTACAACCGTGTCGTTGTTCCTGTAAATAGGATTGCAGACAACAGTAAAGAGACCCAGCGAGTGTGTCAGAGCTTAATGTGACAGCAGGGCCCACAGGCGGGAAGGGTGTGGCAAAATGCCACTGGCACGGGCAAAGACACCCTGCCTGAAACTGAGTCAGGCTTAACCGAGTGCTAGGCTTAACCAAGTGCTCTAATCAAGCACATGGGTAGGACCCCACATTCCTGAAATTCCTAAGGAATTTCCTAAGGCCAACAGGAGGCAGAAACCTGATTGGCTCAGACTAGTCAGGGGGAATCTACCTTTGGCCAGGTGACCCGCCCAAACGAATCACAGGGAGGGGAAGGGAACTTTTAAAAGGACTGGGCTAGGGGCTTCTCTCTCTCTCTCTGGTCTCTTTTTGGCTCTCTCTCTGGCACACTGCTAGACTCGTGACCTCTCTGCCTGAGGCACACATGGACTGCATGGCTTGGCTCTAACTCTGGCCTTGCCAGGACAAGAACTTGAACCCCATAGGAAAAACATCCCCTATGGAGATCGGACCAGAACCACCCTGCGTGAGTACTTTGCTAGTCTGCCTGCTACATCAAATACCGTTGTAGAGAGACGCGTTCCAAACAGACTACCATGTCCAAAGGACTGACTCACATTGCTCAAAGGGTTTTTACCACCTCTTGGTTCTTGGTGTAAACTTTGCTTTTATTCTTTTTCATATGTACCAGTAAATTCTAAGCTTAGTTTTTACCCTACTGGGGGTGTGTGTTATTGGCTGACCATTAAATGTCTCCTTAGGCCAGGTAATCAGGCCAAGCTACTAAAAAGGGTAAAACTACCTATTTAGCTAGAAGCCAACAGCTTTGGGACCAAGGGAAGCCTCCCGTGGGTGACTGGGGATCGGCCTCCAAGACAGGGGAGGAAATCCCAGGAAAAGAGTGTCAGGAAGGGGGAGTGCTCTTGGGACGCTGTGAAGCCTATGCCTTTTGGGGTTCACATTTCCTGAGTGGTGTGAATGCCCACTGGGATACACTCAGGTGGTGGCAGCGGAATACCAAGGGTTTTGGGGGGTTTGCCAGCTGTGGGGACCCCTGGTCAGAGATTTGGAGAAACCCAGTGACATGGGTTGCTCAGCTGTATAGCGCCCCCTGTTGGCGTTTCGCCATAAAGAGCACATCATCAAGATTGACATGACTTCACTGAGGTAAGCAAAGTAGAGAGTCAGGCTGGAAATGGAGGGTGTCTAAGGTGTTTGGAACAGCTAAGCCCAAGAATGAAATAGACCAGCGGTGGGAAAATGGCGGCTCAGGAGTTGGATGTGGTTCTTGGGCACCTGTTCTGTGGTACTCATCAGAAGTGACTACTGGAGGGGTTTCTACACAACTCCCTCAGAAGCAAGAGAAGCCAAGTCACCATTTTGGCCACCAGAGCCTCATGGGGGCCATGAGAGCACTCCTTGTGCCACTACTGCTGCTGCCCGAACCCACCAGATCCCCTGGGAGCCAGAGTTTTGATATGAGGGGAGAGCTGGGGGAAGCTGCAATTGATGTTATAGCTCTCGGTAATATGAATATTTTGGTATGCGACTTTGGGGCTTGGGAAGTTTGTCCACTCTTGAAATAGATGAAGCCACTACCTGCACCATGGGGGCCACTAACACCATCTGCAACTGACCTAGTGATTCGCAAGGCAGACAAACAACCTTCTCTTCCACCCATGACTTGTGCCCAGCACTGGCTCTGTAGGTATCACCAACCCCTCCTCCCCTTTGCATTGGCTACAGTGGCATGCGGCACAGTGGAAAGTGGAGTCACAAGGGAAGCCCACAGAGCCAGGGGTTCCAGAAGCTCAGGCAAAACTGGGTCTGAGAGATCTGCAGCTAGAGGCCCCTTAAGTCACCTAAATACTAGACGGTCTGAGATGTGAAAGAGTCCGCACATCTGGCAGGGATAACAAGATGGTGCCAGGATGGACTGGATGAGCAGATAGGGGCAACATCTATATAGCTTGTTTCTTTAGTGCCCCCTATGGTTGCTCCTCCTTCCTGGGATTGTGCCAAGCCCAGTGAGCCAGGGTCTTTGCCCATGTGGAAGGAGCTTGTAGGCTTCAAAGGACAAACTCCTGGGAAATTAATTCTGGTTATTCCAGTGTTTGTGTGATGAGGAGAAAGCCATATGCTTGTTTAAAGGGATGGGAATTAGGATGCTTACACTAGATGCAGGACAAATGGAGGTTAGCACTACCTGTCCCCCTTCCCTCCCACCTCCCTTGAGGAAATCTCATCCCTGTTCTCCTCCTCCAACCCTTCCACTTGCCCCCATCCCCTCCTGCCTCCTGACCTCCATTGTTTCTGCTGTCGCCCCTTCCCTCCTGCACATCATCAACCTCTCCCTCTCTACTGGGTCCTTCCCATCCACCTTCAAGCACGCCACTGTCTCTCCTATCCTCAAAAAGTCCACTCTGGACCCCTCTGACCCTTCTAGCTACCGTCCTGTCTCACTTCTTCCTTTTGCTTCCAAGCTTCTTGAACGTGTT
>QEPC01000381.1:887304-910661 GCA_003113815.1 Sphenodon punctatus
ACTCCAGTCCGTGAACTCCACTTCTCCTCTGTCCCCTCTCTCGCCCTCCCACGCCTCCCCTGCTCCCCAAACCGCCTTCATCCCTTCTCCCTAGCTGCCCCCCATCCACCTCCTAGAACTCCTTCCCTGTCCACATCCGCCTCGCCCCCTCCCTTCGTACCTTCAAATCCCTCCTCAAGACCCACCTCTTCCGCTCTGCCCTCCCAGACTTCTTGCTTCCCTCACCTGACTCCTGCTGATACCCGCCATCCAGTACAATCTGTTACCTAAGGTCTGTGTACTCATATCCTCACCACATGGACCAACCAGCCATCATTCTTGATGTAACTAAGCCAAGCGCATGCACCTGAGACCTCGCATCCTCGTGAATGTTACACTCCTTGTCTCTCCCTCTGTTCCCCTTCCTTCGTGTGTCCCCCTCGGTCTCTCAGACTGTAAGCCCTAGGGCAGGGACTGTGTCTATTCAATTACTTTGTAAAGTGCCAGGTACATTGCTGGTGCTATATAAATGCTTGTTAATAAATAATAATAATAACCTTGGGTTGCCACCTTTTGCAGTTTGACCCCGAGACTCCTATTTTGACCTATGGGAGTCTCAGGGTCAAACCGCAAGAGGTGGCAACCCTAGCATTACCCCAGAACTGTGGAGTTGTGCGAATGCTCCACGGCTAGACCCAGGGCACATGCTTTTAGTGTCAACTTGCTACTCCTATCCAAACTTTCTGTATTCCGCCCTGGGAGCTCTCCTGCTCCCTTCTCTTGCCAGTGAAGTGCCCATCAGTTGGGACACCCTTCATGTTCACAAAGAACCCCTCGCACTCAAAACTGCCCAGCCCAGGAAATGGTTACTGCCTGAGACGGCTGGAACAGCATTTGAAAATAGCTTGTTTTTAAATCCCTGAAAGAGGCGGCGTTGTTGAGAGCAGAACAAGCTGTGAAGAAAATGCTGACCTGAGCACCATGTGGGAGAGGGGGAATTCCTGGGTTTTTGTCCCTTCCCTGCTTGCCAAAGGCAGCTTGGAATCCAATAGGTGACAGAGAAATCCTTGCAAAGCCCTTTGCCAGCAGCACTTCCTCCCCAAAGTCGTCAGGTTTGTGCCTTCCAAATTAGTTCTGCTATTATCTCATTCATATCTCCCCCTCCCTTCGTACCTTCTAATCCATCCTCAAGACCCACCTCTTCTGCTCTGCCCTCCCCAACTCCACGCTCCCCTCACCTAACTCCTGCTGATACCCTCCATTCAATACAATCTGTTGCCTGAAGTCTGTGTACTCATATCCTCACCACACGGACTAGCCAGCCATCATTCTCGATGTAACCAAGCCAAGCACGGGACCTCGTATCTTTGTGAATGTTACACTCCTTGTCTCTCCTTCTGTTCCACTTCTTTCACCTCCTCCCCCCCGATCTCTCATATTGTAAGCCCTAGGGCAGGGACCGTGTCTATTCCATTACTCTGTAAAGTGCCAGGTACATTGCTGGTACTATATAAATGTTTCATAATAATAATAGTAATTGATAATCTCAGCCATAGAGAAGTTGCTGCTCCTCTTCCACAACCAGTCCCTCACCCCACTCACCTCTAGCTCCTCCTGCAAGGTCGCTATGGTCGTATAAACCTAGCGCCTCACCTGAGACTTGTGTCATTTTCTTTGGCCAGAAAAGGGAGTTGCAAGCAGCAGAATCACATGTGCAGAAGAGAAACTCCACAACTGGATTCCTGAACCCCTTGTGAGGGAGATTGACTAAGGAGGCATTTATGCAAAGTATCCCCATCCATTCTGATCTCCCTGCTGCCTCAGGTGAAGGCAGGTCTTTCCAACTCAGCATTGTAACAAGAGTTGATAGGAGAACCAGATTACTAGGCCCCATCTCTAAGCAAGGAATGAAAAGGAGATGTAGAGTCTTGGGTCCTACCCTGAACAAGAGATGAACAGAGTGTAAGGGGTCAGGATGACCCATCTAGCCTGCAGAGATTATTTATTTTATTGCTATCATTATTAAAGAAGATGAGCCAAAAAAAACAGACATGGGGCCAGCTCAGCTGTGCCTTCTGTGGGAGAGAGTAAACAAGCTGCAGCGAGCGTGAACTCTGGTAGGGGGTGGGGAGCCGATTCCGGACAGAGACGCTCTCTAATGCATTAGCACCAAGGGCCATCTGGTTTCTGGAGGGGGGCTGGGTTAAGGGGATTACAGTGGCTGCAGTGGCAGCCGGACAAGCCGATCTAGACAAAGAAACATTCCCCCAAAATCAGAGCTCAGCTTGCTCACAGAGCCACTCAGTCTGCTGGTCTCATGATTGCTCCAGCCCTGGGAGCCCTTAAATACTTGGCTTTAGCCTTTTTGCTGGTGAACATCATTGTCATCTCATAAAACAGCAGCACTGTATGGAGGACAGAGAAGGCAGAAGCCCGTAGCCGCACTGGGATTGGGCAGGAGAAACCCCTCTGCCAAAGCCCCTTGAGCTGTGCTTTGTCATAGCTCTCTGCGGGATGCCAAAGGTCTACATAGCCCTCAGAGCTTGTATTTATTTTCAGAGTGGTCCCTGGGTGGGAAACAGAGCAAACCTGCGCATCTGGCACAAGAGAAAAAGAGGAGACTGTGTTTGGTGTAGGATTAAATGGTCACTTTGCAGAATAGAGAGAAGTAAATAGTGGAGTGCCCCAGGAATCTGTACTGGGACTAGTGTTCAATATATTAATTAATGCTCTGGGAAAGGGAGTAAAAGAGTGAGGTGATAATTTGCAGATGACACAAAGTTATTCATAGTAGTTAAAATCCGAGCAGACTGAGGAATTGCAGGGGGATCTTGTGAGACTGGGTTACTGGGTACCTAAGTGGCAGATTAAATTTACTGCTGACAAGTGCAAAGTGATGAACACAAGGGAAAATAATCCACACTATATGCACACAATGCTGCGTTCTAAATTAGGGACGGGTGAGTGAGAGTTAATGGCTCAGCAGCCATCAGGCCATATTACGCCAAACGAAAGGTGAGGAACAAAGGTGTAAAAAAAAGGTAAAACTCATGGCAAGGCTAAAAAAAGAAGGTACAACTGGATGCCTCATCAAGAGGGAAGCTAAAAAACTATGGAACCATCCAATAGCCGCTAAAAAAAAATGTAAAAAGTGTCAGTGACATGGTAAAAGCAATCCCCTGGAAGTGGGTGGGGACCCTGACCCTGGGGCCCTAGGTAAATCAGCATCTGCATGTGCAAAAGCAAAGGTAGACTTACAGTGAACAAGTAAAACTTTCCCCAGGGTCTCAAGGCAATACTCATGGCAAGGGTAAAAACAAGCTAAAACAAGACAGTGAGTGAACCAAATGAAAGGTGAGAACAAATGTATTTTTTAAAGGGTAAAACTCATGGCAAGGCACAAGATAAAACTAGACATGCCTCAAAAGTGGACAAGACATTGGACAAGGCATTGAAATCCTCAGCTCAATGTGCAGCTGTGGTCAAAAAAGCCAACAGAATGTTAGGAATGGTTCAGAAAGGGATAGAGAATAAAACTGAAAATACAATAATGCAATTGCACTTTGAATACTGTGGGCAGTTCTGGTTGCCCCAGCTCAAAAAAGACCTAGTAGAACTAGAAAAGTTACAAAGAAGGGCAAGAAAAATGACTGAGGGTATGGAACAACTTCTGCACGAAGGGAGGCTTGATAGGTTAGGGCTCTTCAGCTTGGAGAAGAAATTACTGAGAGGGATATGATAGAAGTTTATAAAATCATGAGTGGAGTGGAACAATTAAATAGGGAGTGGCTATTTACCCTCTCAAGTAGTACTAGAACTAGAGGACACTCCATGAAACTAGCAAGTAGGAGATTTAAAATAAATAAAAGAAAGTATTTTTTCACTCATAGCACAATTAACTTCTGTGATGTGTTGCCAGATGATGTGGTAAAGGCCAGTGACATAGCTGGGTTTTTAAAAGGATTGGATAAGTTCTTGAAGGGTAGGTCCATTAATAGCTATTAGTCAAGTAGGTTTGGGGGACGTAATCTCTGACAGTCAAGAGCTGAGAGTGAACAACAGGGAATGGATCATCCCATTACGGCCTATTGGGTACTTTTCCCAAGCGACCGAGATTGGCCATCATCAGAGAGAGGATGCTGGACTCGATGGACCATTGGTTTGAACCAGTATGGCATGTCTTATGTTCTTATGTGTGCCAGAGGTGCCCATCACTATAGTATCTGGGCACTCACCATCTTTTGGCCAACACACTTGCCTTCCATCAGAATATCACAGGCAGACTGATAAAGAAAGCTCACTGATAAGGAGGTAGCACAAACACAGGAAATGACTTGCCCACATTGACCCAGCCAGTCTGTTTCATAGCCAGGAATAGAACCAAGGTCTCCTGACTCCCAGACATGGGATTCAACAACAAGGCTATTCTTCCTCAACCCTACTGTTTTGAAACAGGCTTACCAACAGTCTGGCCTGGTAAATTCACTCACCAGCTCAACACTGACTGGTACAAGGAGAAAACGTCCTTTGCTGAACGGAAGAAAGAGCCTAGAGCAGAGGTGGGTAACCTCAGGTCCAGGGACCAAATGCATCCCACAACTACTTTTTATGTGACCCATTTCCAGTTCCTGGATCCAGGTCCTAGATATAGTTCATACCTACGAGCACTGAAATGCTGAGCTCAGGATAAAAGCAGAGATGAGGGCATGCACACAAGGATAGGGGGCAGATCCATAGCAGAGACTCATAATCTGAACCCTTCCCTTCCTGATGGCCTCCCTTAAGCACCCCACCCCAACTTCTCTGCAGCCCTCAGAACTTGTCCTAATTTCCAAAGGTTCCTAACCCCTGGTCTGGAAGCTTAAGGCAGAAAATTCCACTGCCTCTAAGCTTTCATTTGTAAAAAAAATGTCATCTCATGGTTGCAAAAAAAGCCCTGAAAGATTAGCTTCCATATTAGGCCCAAGAGTCTGCAGCAGGCAGCTCCAGTGCCTCTGTTCAGGCCAGAGCCCATCCAAGGCAGGAGAGCTGTGCTTCCAGAAGGCTGTGGCCAGTTTTACTGCTGCTCTCTAGAAGTTCATGGAACAATGGTGTTCACTTTGCTCTGTCAGGGAAATGGACGTTAAGGCAGATTTGGTTAATTCTGGATACTTGCAGCACTCTCATATCTCCAGGTGAGAAAACATCTGTGGGCTTCACCGAAGAGGATGAGCCTGGTCCTGCTTTTACTGACCCATATCCTTCCCTCAGCTACTGCAGGATGTTTGGCGCAACCCCACTGATTGTCCCTTTAAGAGGCCTCCTTCCCCTTTCCACCCTTACCCGTAGCCCCAAAGACACAAATTAAGACTTCAAAAGAACCTTGGTCTCTGGCTAATCTCCGTCGGAAAGGTGCACATGGCTTAATCCCCCAGCTGAGTGACAGACAGACTCATTAAAGTCCCATGCCTGAGGCAAAAGGTGGCAGGGCACAAGCTCTCCAACCGCCTCATCTCCCTCATCAATATTTCAGGGGCCTCCAGAGATTTTCTATTGTGAGTTTAAGAACAGTTGGTGGCCTAAGCGTCAGAGCTGATCCTGCTTCCCATAAACATCAAGAGGCACTCAATGTTGGGTCAACCAACAAGGCCACAGTAGAGGCTTAGTAGCAACCCCAGGGCAGAGCCTAATTTGTACTGTGTGGGACATATGGCAAGCAGCTGGTATAGAGGAAGGTCTCAAAAGACTACAAGTCCCAGCATTCACTGCTCCATCTTGAACTGAGTGGTGCACACAAATACACCATAAGCAAGTGTGGGGAGAACATTACAATGAATGAATAGCACATATGTGTTCACACAGGTCAATTAAGCACACACATTTTACACGTGCATTTTGGCAGGCACACATTAAGCATTCAATTGCAAGGGCACTTGCATCTGCAAATCAAGTGTGAAATTTAGCAAAGCATATTCCAATTGTGCATGTGGTTTTCCAAAACACCAGACCGTTAGCATCCAACTCTGCTGAGACAAAAAAGCCCCTTGGAAATAACAGTCAGGAAAGAGAGTGGGCCTCAGAGAGGGAGTCAGCAATCAAATCCTGTCCTGGATTATGCAGAGCACATTGACTGGGAAGCCACCAAGGAGAATACAGAGGAGATGCTGAAAGATTAGCTTCCAATGTCACTTCCCTGGCTCTAACTATCCTGTAGATCACAAGGTACAAACCACTGGTCATTGGAAGGCTACAGCAGAGCAGATTGGGGAAAGCCAAGAGGAAGTGGCTTGTGTCCAAAAACAGCAGCCTTAGGAAGGTCAACCCCTTAATCACCCTGGCAGTGGCAAAAATTACCCAGATTGCATAGGTTAACCCCATGACTGCTAACAGCAAGCAGCACGAGGAGTGGGGAAGACAGAGAGGCTGCCCTTTTGTAACATCTCCAAGACGGGACCTTCCAAAAATAGCCACACGCCTGGTGACAGAGCGAGCTGTAAACAATACCAGGCTGGGCTGAGTCACAAGAGGTTTCAGTGGCTTGGTCTGGTTCATGCAGAGTCCTCTTTCTGTCCAATCTTGGTCCCCACCAGATCTCTTCCAACCCACAGCACCCTCTGTTTAACTCCAGGCCTGGGTTCCCCTCCAGGGAGCGCCATCAAGGCACCTCAGTCCTAGTCTGGAGAGCACTGACATACAAGTCATTCCCAATAGCAGCTGTATCCCATAGAAACCTGGGAACAAACACAACAGCTTCCAGCAGTTCCAGCCATTCCCTCTTTATCAGGGCCCCTTGCTAGCCCAGTCTTTCCCTGCCCCGTGAAGCAAGAGAACCTTGTCATGCAAGAGAGCGGGGGCTAGGTTGTACCCAAAACAATCCTGCTGCCTATGTGGAGCCAGGAAGAGGGGTGGAGAGGCCAAAGGAAACAGAGGGGATGAGAGAAGGGACAGGATGGGGAAGGGCAGGGCAGGGGCGAGACTGCAGCTGCAACAGTAACAGGTGCAGGCTGGCGGCTTGGCCTCTGAGAGGCAACTGTTTGCAGCATGTTTGCGAGCTGCTACAAGCAGACCAGCCCCATGCTGCTCCTCTCCAAGACAAAGGGGGGCTCTGTCTGCCTCCAGCAGCCTGAACCAGTGCATGGGCTGGGACAGGGGTAGGGAGAGGATTTATTTTTATTTATTTATTTATTTTTTTATTCCCTTTTTACAAAGGGAAATGATGCTAGTATCCAGGGAGAACCTAGAAAGAGCCAAAACTCTGAAAGAGGGGCCTTCACCCCAGAATGAGATGGTGAGATCAGCATCAGTTAACTTGAGTCCTGGAGAAAGGAGGCAGGAGTGTCTGCCTGACAGCTCGGAGACTGCTTTGCAGCTTTGGGAAGGGAGCAGTAAGCTACCAGCAGGTGGGGGGGGGGGGGGGGGGGGGGGGGGGAAGGGCTGCCTGGGTGTGTCACATAGAGAAGCTCACAAGCTTGTTGACTACAGGAACTCTCCCCATATTCTTGTGTTATTGCGTAGGGCCTATCTCAGCCTGTGATGGGGGAGGGTTTCATCACCAATTACTCTGTCCTCCCCACCAACAGCTGCTCTGGTAGTCATACCCACTGCAAGGGCAATGCACTGAAACCCTAAGAAAAGTTACCTAACTTACCTCCTTCCCAGTATGGACTGGGAGGACTGTGACCTGGCTCAAGTTGGCACTGGTGTCAGTGGACAGAAAGGGCAAGACAGTCCCCCATTTCCACAGCGCACACCAGATCAATGAAGCCACTCTAATGTCATTACAGGCATACCAGCAATTTTGGTGGCAGGGGCACAGACCCTCTCCCCATTAGAGCGCAAGTCCATCTGCCATGGAGTGGTTGGGCTGGCTAGGAAAACAGCCAGGGCTGCTGGCAGGCAGGAAGACGAGATCACATACCACACACCGCCCGGCTGCTATGGGATAAGCTTCAGTACCTGAGCCCACGTTGGGATCACGGGGAACAGGTCCCCAAGAAGGCTCTAATCAGTCCCCCATATTGACATTACAAGGCGATACAGCCTGTACTTCAGAGGCGGTTGCTGATTCAAATTCAGGGCTAACCAAGTCAGCTATCTGCCAAGTGTACAGGGCAAGGAGGAGGGTGGCATGCCTCAGCACTGGTCTCCCTCCCACCTGGTCCCACATTCCTTCATGGGGACGGCACAGGCCTCACCTCCCTCAGGACGGAAGAGAAACACGAGAGGGGAAGGAGATTATCCAGCTGCACAGTGCCAAACACAGTCGCTTGCCAAGGTGACAAAGGGAAATGTTGGCGTGAGCTTTATGGCTCATAAGCGAGGGGATTAACAACACTTCCAGGAGACAGGCACAGAGCGGGCAGGTGCTGAGTGAGCTGGACATATTGCCCTGCCAGAGCCCCTCACTCTGTCCTGCAGTAACTCCCCCATTCCTGTCCCCACAATCCCACACAGTCCTGCCAGAGCCCCTCAACCCTGCTCTGCAGACAGGGCTGCCTCCCTCATCCTGCCACCTCTTTTTGACCCATTTCCTCCCAACAGCTCTACAACATCCTGCCCTGACATCCCCTACCCTGTGGCTGTTCTAGCCCTAGTCTCCCCTGAACTGCAACTCTGTCTCTGGGGTCCGACACTAATGCTCCTGTCTTTGGCCTTAGAGCCACCCCTGCTATTCCAGCCCAGCACACTTTGCAACCACAGAGTTTCTGCCTTTTTAAGGACTGATCCTCTGGGAACCTCAGTGAGAGCTATGGGTGCTCAATATCCTACACTGAGGAGATAAAACACCAGGCTGTGCAGTACCCCTGACACACTTCACTTCACCACTTGGACACAGAGAGCAACAGCCTCTAAGCAGGAATGCCATTGACCTGGTATTTCTATACCACCCTGTCGGCTCTAAGACATAGAAAGACAAGTGAAGGAGGAAGAGGACTTGAGCCTTTGGAGCCATTTCCTTCTGGAGGGGTTAAACTTGTGGCTGATGGGTGGATAAAGAGAAGGCAGGCACTCTACAGATTACTCTGGTTTTGGTTTCCTCATGAGCCACTCAAGACCCCTCTCCTGGGATGATGGGTACAGGCCCTTGCAGGGATGGGAGTGATCCTAGGCAAGCTGTCTGCAGAATGAAATGTGGCTGTTATATAGCAAAAGGTCACCCCTCAGTAAGGCCAGGTTCTCCCCTCCCAGCATGCCCCTACTGTGCCTCCTCCCCCATTCTGCAGGGAATCACACAGCTCCCCTTCATCAAGCCAAACCCTTCCAATATTCAAACATAGTCCTCGAGACACACTCACCCCTGCACACCCCCGCCATCTGCCCAGCCAGCACTGCTCCAGTTCCAGGCAGGGCGGGGTGTGTGTGTGTATATATTTTCCTCCTGCTGCAGCAGCAGAAACAGCAAGAGGAAGGGTCTGGTTGCACAAGGCTCCTCAGGAAGATCAGGTAACTGCTGAGGCAGCGCTTTCCTTGTCCTCCAGGCCCAGCCAGATGGTCCTTGCCAGAGACACTGAGCTCTCTGTGTCGCCCCATGAGCTCCACCCACACCGATACTGCAAGGTTAGAGCAGGGGACACAACCCACTCCTTCCCCCTCATGGCCCTAACTGCCTCAGGCACAGAACAACAGTGATGGGCCCAAGCACAGGAGCTAAAGTGGCTGGAGAGAGAGGGCACAATCCATTCTCCATTACCCAGAAGGGACCCCCAGAAATCCTCACATCTTGCATTTGCGGGTTCTCAGCCATTCAACTAGGGAGTTAATGGGGGTGGAAACTGGGCTTATAAAGCCAGCGGAAGGAAGCCCAGGGCTCATTATCATTATTATTTTAACATGCGTATGGATGTTGCGCTGGTTGAAAGGCTGGAATGGCAGCCCTGGAAGCGGAGGACTTCAAGCTAAAGAGTGGGTCATGCTTCCCGCACACCCTGAAGAGTTCAACAATCTAACCAGTGCTGAAGAAACCACTTCCCAGTGGTAGAGCCCTTGTGTCCCGCCATTCACTGTCAGAATAATGGAGATGGTCTCAGAAAGCTGTCCACAGTGACTCTATCAGTAGTATGACCGCTCAGTCAGGGCACCCTGTTCTGCTGGTGGTCCTCCCTCCCGCATTGAGAAGGGAAGTCTACTCAGGCTGTTCCTGCTGGGTCTCCTCTGGGCATCATTAAATACCCAATAACCTTCTGAGAAACTAGAGGAACAGACAGAACCAAAAGGGCTAGGCCTTTCCAGCTAAGCTGGCTTTGTAAACTGCCCTGAGCCTTTGGGGAAGGGCAGTATATACATTTTAATAAATAAATAAACTGGATCCAGAGGAATATCATGAGGAACGGTTCCTCCACCCCCAAAACCACAAGGCCTGGTCCTCTCCCCATCATCATTCAGAGTTGTGAAGATGCAATGAGACAACACAAGCCGGTGTATAGGCTCCACACAACACCGCACAGAGCACCATCTCCTTGCTTGACACTAGGCCATGGAAATACAGCAGCTGACTAACGCTAACCTCCAGCTTGAAAGAGGAAATAAAGTAGCATAAGGGAAGCACACTGCTTAGGGACATCCCTCCTCCTTGACAGCATCTCTCCTCAGAGTGATCTGTTGCCTTGCGTGCCTGGACACTCAAATAACTCTAACAGCAACCAAACCAAACCCTCCATTTCCACCTACGTGTGACATCAGCCCGCCTGTGGCAATTCATGCACTAGCGAAAGGCACAATTTGCTACTTCTAGGAACCAAGTGCCCTGAAAAAGCTTCAGTTGGTAAAAAATACAGCAGCCATTCTGCTTAGCAACACAAGCTGCCATAGACACCCCACCCCAGCTCTCCTCTCTGTGCTGGCGTCCCACTGAATAGAAAGCACTTTGCCAAAAACAGAAATGAGCTCTTTGGGGCAGGAACTATATCTGCATGATGCGAGCACAAGGAGTCGTAATCCTGCTGGAACCAGAGCACCAATATCCTATCTGACTTGGTATTCAGAACCCTCTCTGGGATTGGCCCCGAGGGATCCCGTCTCCCTCCACCAGGACATGCTACATTCTCCAGCAGCAGCTGGACTCTCAGTCTTGACTAGCAAGCTCGGCTCAGGAATACAAGAACCAGGACATTTCCAGGAGGCAGGTTTACGCCAAGGAGCCCAAGGGGAAAGGCCTTCCAATTTCCAGAACGAAACACCAGTCACTCCTCCCACTTTATTTCCTCCCAAAAACGGTTTAACCAAACAGCCCATGCTCTGTTATCAAAACAGGCCGCTCCCACCTTTCTCACAGTTAGGAAGGGAAGAAGAGAGGTTGCTATGACCAGTTGCTCAGAGACTATGGTCACGGACCACAGATGAGACAGATGTTTTCCCCATCCTGCTCCACTGATGCATCTCCTCTCTAGCCCAGTGGAGGCACAACTCCAAGAGTGAGGGATTTCGTCCTCAGCCTCTCTAACAAGCAAGCCCTCAAGGGGGAGTGAATGCCACTCTGGGACGGTGGGCTGTGCCATGCTGAACCCCAGTTTATTTCCTTAATCCCTAGGTCCAGCCACCCATTCTGGGTCACACCGATTGAAGTATTGTAGCAGAGCTTCTTGGGGTACCAGGCAACCTAGGGTCTTATGGCCACATGGGCCATGCTTATGGGTGAGCAGAGGAAACCCTCACCAGGTCAGAAGTTATTACACTCTTTTGGAGACTCATGCACCCACCCCACCCCCGTTTCTAACCTGCCAGGTTCTGTGGGGAAGGGGTGCTGGAAAGTCCCAGAACAGGCCTGTAGTGCAAACAGCAGCAGCAATTCCTTCCTCCTCTGCAGACTGTTCCTCATTCAGATCAGCATCTCCTCCTGGGGACCTGAGCAAGCAAAAGCCCCCAGCTCAGGTTGTGCTGAATATTGCTCCCTTTTCCAGCTTCACGGTGGCCGTGGAGCCAATAGTGTCACCTGTCTTCATACTGGGGAACTTGCAGCATGCATCAGGCTGGGCAAGCAAATCAGGAGCAGCATAGGTGACTTCTCCAGCTAGGCCATGCTGCCCACCCTAGCAGAGTTCTCAACAGCTAGCTCCTCACAGCTCCTGAGACTCACTGCATCCCCCCCATCTCAGGAAGCTTTGCTCTGTGTGAACAAATGTGAGCTACGCCAGGGGAGTCTGATGTTCTGAATAGTCTCCACACTCAGCAGGACACATCTTGGCCCGGTCCTGCAGCCTCTAAATCACCATGATGCCCCAGAGCTGCCATAGAGACCCAGGGGGAGCTCCCATGCCTCTCTACTAGACACTGCCACCACCGGAGGGCAATGAAAGTAATACAGGGAGTAAAAGGAAGTTAAGCCAAGAGGCAGAGTATATCAGAACCATGGAGAGGGCAAAAACAGAAAAGAACCAGCATCTTAGGGAGAAGTCTGCCAGACAAAAAGCAATCGCCAGGTTCCAGGGATAAATAACTGGATGCGTAACACTCTGTCTTAACGGCTTCATCAATCCTCCTCCCACACTGTCTCCTCCCACCCACAGTGACACAGACCTATTTAAAACCTGCAATTTGGAACTCAGGAACAGGAGAGACTGGTGGAAACGCGACACCAGTCGCTTCAGAACACTTATCGATCAGGAAGAGATGGCAAACTGCCTCTGTCAGCTCCCTGCCTTCCCGACAGCAGGCCCAAACCCCTGACAAGGCTACTGTGCAGGAGTCCTTTCTGCTCACTTCATGCCACTCAGGCTAAAAGCTGCCAGCCGCTACAATCCCCCTTCAATCAGGAAGTAAACACCAAAAAGGAAGGAAAGAATTAAGGCGATACCAGTGCTCAAAGAGGTTGAGAAGCCTCATGTCACCAGACATCCTAAAAGAGAGGGGTGTGGCCTAGCAGTTAGAATGGAGGACAGAGAGTCAATGCTGAATCTGCTGCAAACATGATATGCAACTTTGGGAAAGTCTTCATCACCTTTCAGTGCTTCAGTTTCTCCATATTTAGAATAGAGACAACAATACTGACCCATCTCAGAGGGAGCCTTTTCATTCAGTAAAGCTTTTAACTGCGAGGATGTCCTCACAGCTGATGGGCAAAATACAGGTCTGGTAGAAGCAGGTGCATCTCTTTTGGTGTCCAAGTTTGCCCTGGATTTGCAGAGAATTAGTCCTCTGGCAGCTGAAACCAGAAAGCTGGAAGCTACTTTAGAATAAAGACTCCAAAGTGTGGGCAAAAGCCTCGGCTATGTTCTCCCTTTCTCTCCACGGAGCTGCCCCTACACCTGCTGTGACCATAAATTTCCCAGTTGCCTTTTTTTAGGTGGCTTATGACAGAAGCCACCCCACCAGGGCAGAGAAGGAAGCCCAGGATCCCCGATACATGGGGGCTGCCTCACACTGTGTTTCGATCTGGAGAGACTGCTGCCACCTGATGCCTCCCAAAAGAATAGCTGGCAAATAACTGTTAAGCAACAACTCCAAATCTCTATGTAGTGAAGCGCTCTCCTCTTTGTCAGCAGTCGTCCCCTGCCTCCCTGGGCTTTTCACCGCATCAGCTTTCACCTTCATCTTTGTAAATCCCAAATGGCTGGAGAAAGGGGCTCTGGCTTCTGCCCCCATCCTGTCTCTGGTTAGTAGAGCTTGCAGCAGGGAAGGGCTCTGCCAGCAATGCAGAAGCACTGTGGATCTATGCACATGCCATTCTTACTGATCTCAATACCTGGGGAAGCTAGGACCCCTTGGGACAGTGCAGCTACCCTGGTGCCAAACCAAGGAGGCTGGGGTGAGTGTTGTATGCGGAGCAGACCTGTCTAAGTGCCTCTCATACACACAGTTTTTTCTGTACCTACCGAGGGCCTGCAAAGTCTAACACAAACACAATAACTTAACCACATCTCCTGGCATGACCCTGAGCTTGGCCTTGTGCCAGGCACCTAATTCTGGGCTCACTGAACCAGAAAGCAGCATCACAGCAAACTGATCGCTTCCCCTAGCACTTCTACTGGGAACAGGGGTAAATGCCAGAGTGGAAAACACTGATCACAGACAGTGGACCAAGAGGAAACACATACAGATCAAGTTCAACATACTTCATGAGCACATACAAAGGAAGCAGGATCTAGTGCAGGGATGGAAAATCTCCGGTCCATGGGCCAAATTCAGACTACAGATGATGATGGTTTTTTTATTTGGCCTCTTTCCACTTCCTAGATCTGACCTGTGAGTCCAGTTCCTACCCTAAAGCACTGAGCTCAGGAGAAGGGAGTGGAGACAAGGGCATGCACTCCAGGATAGGGGATGGACCCATACCATAGATCCATGAAAAGGTTCCCCATCCCTTACTCTAGTGACTGCACAGGAAAGCAGCAACTAGGTTCGGCCTCCCTTCCTGACTACATCAGTGATTAGCTGGCAGCCTTGGGCAAATCACCGAGTCTCAGTTTCACTCTCTATAAAATGGAGATAGGGGGAGTTGCCCACCCTGCAAGAGGGCAGCGGTGGAGCAATAGAGAACTCACATTTGTATAGCACCGAGAGTATAAATTCCTAGGTAACGGCGGACAGTTCCTGCCAACCATTACTGATGCAATTATCTTAGAGGCCCTCACAGGACCTAATCTTCCAGGTCTTCCTATGTAGCTAGACAAAGGGGCTTGTAGATCCCCTATTAAGTTAAAAATGTAAACACTGGTCCCAAGGTAACATGCAGCTGCATTATCACATTCCCAATCCCTGCTTTATATCCATCCAGCCTTTTCTAAAAGAGCAATTTCCTGCCCGATGCTAACAGCCTCCAGCACATACCTCCTGGTGCCACCTTCCCCTGGTCTGCCCTGCCCCTGCAATCATATTTATAAGGAGCCTGGCTTTGAAGAAACCCCTGAAAAGGAGGAATCCAGCTCTGAAGCAAAGAGAAAAACAGTTCAAAAATGCAAGTGATTCCCTAGGCCAGGACTGGTTATCAGGCACAAGCCAAATGGCAGCATCTCAGAGCTCCAAAGGAACCAACAGGAACCTCCAGAGTTTCCCACGGGACTCTGCTGGGACCCTCGACACAACTTCATCTGGCTGAGTTAATGCCGGCTGTGTTTATACAGGGCACATCCAGCTGTAATTATAGGAACGATGTTATGATAACAGGAAATCCATGCCCTGTGGAGATACCGAGAGAGAAGTGCTCAGTTATTTGCCAATTACCACCAACAAGAAGCCTTTGTGTAGCCTGGGAAGGGTGCTCTCCCCCCTGGTGTGAAATCTGGCCCACAGATGGGTTAGGTCAGCCATCCTGGAGCACACTGTAACCCCCCTGACAACTCTCAGTCTGTGGCCACTTCTCAGATGCCTTTGGTTCCTGCTTCCAGAGCGTGGATGTATCCCTTAGGGCTTATCCAAGCTGCTCAGCACAGGCTTAATGTAACACAGAAACAGGAGTAGGAGAACACTGGCAAGAAACAGGCAAAGTGACCTCATAATCCAGCACCCACAGCCTACGTAATAGGTCGCCCAGCCCATTCTGGGTTGAATCCAAATAGAATGGAGTCAATGATCAAGAAAATATCTAAGCCAACCACAGCTGCTGCAACAAGCTTGGAAAAGTCTGCTCCCTGCTGGGGGAGGCAGGACCTTCCAACCTCAAGACTCTCCTATTGGTCCACCCAGAGGTTATTTATCCTGGAGGACTGACAGGATGACTCTCTGGTCAGAGGTAAAGCAATCTAATGCAAAAAGCAAAGTGTGGATCGACAATACCAGCACTGTGCTTTCAACATGCCTTTCTTAGGAGAGACTGTGAAGGGGGCTCTCACTAATGCTGCTGGGTGGAGCCTTAGATGGAGGAAACACTGTAGGGGCTGCACAGGCTCCCCAAGCCAAGATCCTTCCATGAAGAATAGCTTCAATTGCCATAGATGGGGAACACGAGCACAGGGAAACTCCTCCTTACCAACACCCCTTATCCACACCCTGGCTAGGTTTACACCATGCAAACCATGCAGCACAGAAACCCCACCCACCTGCCACAAAGCCTGCCTCCCCAAAGCAGCTGACCAATTCGAGCATCCCACACACCCAGCAATGGTCAGGAGGCTTCCTACCTTTTTGATCCTGCCACCCCGCGTGCCAGCGAAGACGACAGTGTGGCCACGGTAATCGTAAGCGGCCACTGAGGTCATGCCATCCTCTTTATCCACAAAGAGTGCCGTGCCCTCAATAGTGACCGTCCCGCCCAGCGGCTGGTTAAAATCCTGCCCGCAGAAATTGTCGTCGATCTGCAGAGGCTGTTGAAGAAAATGGGAATGGTTGGGAAGGGGAGGGGGGGAGAGAGAGAGAGAGAGAGAGAGAGAGAGAGATGAGTTGTTTGTCAGTATTTCAACATGCCATGTAAACTGCTACTTATGGGGGAAAGGGAGGGGTCTGAGCTACTGATTTAGGAGAATAATGAAGTTAGGAAATCACCAGCCCATTCCTGACCACTCAGTTGCTCATGGAGGAGAGGGCTGAGCCCCACTGCTAAAGGGGATAGTGAGGTATTGGGAAACATGAGGATGGCTCCCACGGATACTAGGGCTAGCAAACAGGGGTCTCTGTTCCCCCCACCCTATAATTGTTCCTATGAAACACAGTAGTAGAGGGGCCTCTGCTCAAAGGCAATTGAGACAGAGTCAGCACATGCAGCCTAGTAGGAGACTCATCACCGGGCTGCTTTGCAGGAGGGGCGGGATATAAATGCTTTGAAATAAATAAAAATAAATAAATCACGACCACCTGCTCTGACCACACACAGCTGCTCTAACTCTGGCTACAACCCAGCCATGGCTCACGTATCTGCCCCAGAATACCCGGGGGAGGGGGGAAGGGATCTCAGACACAGCCAGGAAAGGCAGAAGGCTCTGAAGAGCCTCAAGCCCAGCTTCAGCAAGAAAGTCTCCACCTGCATAGGACACAGGAGAGAACAAACAAGGCTTCATGAGACAGGGGCAGTACATGGGAGAAGAAGACATAGTGCAGAGCTCCAGGCCTGGCCCTTCTTCCCGTGAGCCTTACCCCAAGGAAGTAAGACTCTGACACAGTGGCTCATGGGGAAGCTAGCTCGTACTGGAAAGCATTTGGCTGCAGCCTTCCTGAAGACCACTCCCCCATCCCTGTGGATACTGCAGTGCTCAGTTACGTGGAAAAGTAATTAGGGCAAGACTGAGGAGACAGGATGCAATCCTGGCTGCCATCCTAACTGCCCCCTCCCTTGCAAGGCTGTCAGTAGTAGCCCCGGGAACAGTTCTGTACTCCCGCATGCACAGCTGCACAGATACTCTGCAGCTCCAGCCTTGTACTCCCTGCTTCTCCAGTCCTGGGCCTGTCCCCCAGTGAAGAGAAGGAAGCTAATCTACAGAAGCACAGGTCATTCTGGTAGCCTGCTGGTGGTCTGGATAATGGATTCTATCTCTAGCTGCCCTGTCAGCGGGTTTATCTATCCCATAGGTTCTCAGCCTGTGACCAGACAGGAGGCTGACTGGAGCTGTCTGGAGGCCGATGTGGATTTCTTCAGCCCCTCATAGCCAGCCTCGCTCTCAAAAGCCAAGCACTAGATGAACCAACTCAAAGGATTCTGGGTCATGTCCAATGTGGGGGAAGAAATTTCCATGACCTGCTGTAGAGAAGCTTAAGATCTCCTCTGGATCAACAACCTTTGTGGTTTCCTCACCATTCCCCATAATTAGAGGAGCCTCTCCAAATCCAAAGAGAGGCTGTAATAAGCAAAGAGCTTACTACAGCAAAGAGCTGCCTAAACCCTCCTCTCCTCAACCCCATCCTTAAAGGAGATGACAAAGAAAACCCCAGCCACTCAATATCACAGGCTGCATATGAGCTTGTAGCAACTTGGGTCCCTAAGGAAAGGTCTGTTGCTAGATCAATAAGCAGGGGCACAATGGGGCCTGCCACATTTATATTGAGCAAAGACCCCAAAACTACTTCTTCCTTTTCCCGCTTAACCCCTCTATCCCAAGGCAATTTCCAACCCTGGCAGGAGACAAGACAGACATTCCAGCCACAATCCAGTATAGGAACCCATCACTAATCCAAAATTAAAGAAGGGGAAGTACCAGGAGTGGGAAGAAGATGGGGCATTAGGTTAATTGCCAGGGTGGGGAATGCATTGATCAACAACCCTATAGTCTGGTCAGCTAACTGCCTCTCTCAGCAGCTAACAGGGAAAGCAAGTGCAGTGACTATTAATTCTGTGTGAGCCACCCCAGCATGGGGGGGAAGGGAGAATGTGTAGCCATGCTCACAGACCGGACATGTCACTAGGTCACTGGATAAAGTCAAGAGCTGGACTTTATGGGATTTTGTTTGTAAAGCAAGCAAAGACTAAGCCTGGGAGGTAAAATGAGCCTGGGCAGCAGCAAATCCCAGATCTAATTACAACTTTGTCCAGGAGGCCTGCAATTGGGGTGTACCACCACTGGCCAGGCCCAGATTAACGGGGCATCTCCAAAGTCCTTGCTGCTGGGTTAGTAACAGCAGCCCTGCCCTGGATCTGACTATGCCATAGCTACCCCCTCCTTCAAACAGGCATGAGAATGGGGGTGCTGCAAGGAGCTACAGCATTACTTCCTCCCTGCCTTTCACAAGGACCAGAAGGCTTTGGCTAGCAGCTGGCTGAACAGAGCCACTCCCCAGTACATGAGGTTTAGCCAGCACCAGTTGAGGAGTTTGTCTCACTGGCTTTTATCACGGTGCTGGGGATTCATTGCACAGCTCTGCTCAGCATCTGTACAGAAGCCCGAGGGAAAGGGGGTGGTATGGTGCTCTGTAACTCCACACCTGTTGTGCTTTTCAGCCCCCAGCCCCAGGTCATTCCTAAAAAGGGAATCTTGCATCTCAGCTGGTGGTAACAAGAGGAATGCATTTGCGAGCTGCCTGCACACATGCACACACACACACGCAGGCTACGCTCAGACGGTGTACATTCCCCTCTCAATTTCAAATGGATACCACGTTCTTCACTTCCTGTCCTAAGCTGCTGGGCAATGTGGCTGCACAGATGTTAAACAGCTGCAGCAATCTGCCCCAGAGACAGTCGCATTTCAAAAGAGGGGAAGCAGATTTATTCGTAAAGTGTTTGGAACTTGAGTGGTGTTCTTGGGGGGGGGGGTTGGTTTCTGTGGGTGTTCTCAGCAGACTCCAACAGTGGAATAGGGGCCAGCTCCATGCACGTAGTACCAGCGACAGGAGAGAGCTCACCATGAAACATGTCTCACTGACAGGTACAGACCTCATGCATTAGGCAGGACAAAACACCATGGAACAGGAGGAAGGGTTAGTCCTATCCTGGCTCCACAAGCAAGAACACCAAACAGAGATGGGGGGCAATTGTAAGCAAAACTCCTGGCTGGAGCAGCTAAGGAGCAGAGCTGCATGAAAATTTCATTTCAAATAAATATTTCAATTTGCACATTCAGCCAGCTCTCCTGAGGAGCAGAGAGATTCATGTAAACCAGGCAGTGGCAGAGGCGCTTACCCAGCCTGCTCCAGGAAAGGAGAAAGGGAGAAGCAGCACCACACCTAAAGCAAGTCCATCACTGATCCCATCATCAGGGTCCCCCAGGCTGCTGACCTGGGTCTTACTGATACACAGACAAACACACATGCGGCCCACTCAGTACACAAAACCAGTTTCCCCATTCCCAATCTCTCACCATCTCCGCAGGTGAGCAGGGGGTAGTGGTAAAAGAAACTCCTCCCATTCCTTCTCCTTTAGTCCAGCTCCAGCATATAGGCCCTTTTTACATGGGCTGTGGCACAGGGGGTTCGGTGTATGCCACGATCCGTGTGCCGTGGGTGGGAGAAGGGTGTAGACAGGCACAAACCCATCTACACCCACCTCCAGCCATCTACATGCACGGAGCAACCGCTGTTTTTGCCGGTTGCTCCATGCGTGGGGAATGGGTGGAGGTGGGTGTGCATGCGTGTGCGTGGGAGCATGCACACACCCACACATCTGCCGTGGAATTTACACAAGACTCACCCACGCATGAACACCCAGATTTCTGGGTGTTCGTGCGTGAGCCATAGTGTGGTCAAGAGAGGTGGGGCTACAGGAGACACCTGTAACAATTCCCCGTAGAGGGGGTGTTCGGGGTGCTCAGAGACCCAGCCCAGTTCCACAGCCCTCAGCCACAGGAGTGCAACAACTCTACTCGCTGTAGATGGAACTGCTCACACAGCCCGATTCCTCACCAGCCACCTATAGCCATGCACATAATTCTGTACCAAGACGGCTGCTTCATCCTCCCATGCCCCTACCACAGACATTCCACTAAGGGCACCAAAGAGTTAAGATGGCATTTCCTCTCCTCACAGGGCCATGCAAAGAGAGGTGCAAGTTGAACAAGCCCTGGGTTTTAAGAAACAAATTTCCTTCTCTTCACTGAAGATCTTATATAAACAATAAAGAACATTCTTCCAAAAGTATTATGTCCTTATAATAAAGTATTTTAAAAACAGAATACCTCAGACTGATCTTTGCCATTCTAAAATGTATCACCATTGTTGTAGATTCTAATCAGCCACAGATAACAGGAGTGGGAGCTAGAGTTGCCATTTCTCTTGGTTTCATCCCCAGACTGCCATTTTGGCCTATGAGAGTCTCAGTGTGAATCCGCGGGAGGTGACAACCCTAGTGGAAGCACCAGTGGAAGCAAAGGGCTGTCAGGCAGCAGCCTTAATTAAGCCAACAAATACACAGATATTTTTGGTGAGAAATTTCATATACGTATTGAAATTTTGGGTGCTATTTCTTGAAGTGGGAGGCGGTGATTTGATATAGACCGAGAACATTCTTGGCATGACACGGTCTCCTACATACGAGCATAAGCAGTGCCGTACTGGGTCAGACCAATGGTCCATCAAGTCCAGCATCCTGAATCTCTGTCTCTTGGAAGAAGTAACCAACAGATCACAATGGGAAATCCATTCCCTGTTGTTCTAGCCCTGAACACTAAGAGGTTACGTTCCCAAAACCTACTTGGCTAATAGCCATTACTGGACCAATCCTCCATGAACGTATCCAATCCCTTTTTAAAACTAGCTATGCTACTGGCCTTGACCACTTCCTCTGGCAGTAAATTCCACAAGTTAATTGTGCACTGAGCAAAAAAAATACTCTCTCTTATTTGTTTTAAATCTGCAGCCAATTAGTTTCATGGAGTGTCCCCTTGTTCTAGTACTGCTAGAGAGGTAACTCCCGATTTATGTGTTCCACACCACTCAAACGTCTCCCCTCTCAGTCGGCTATCAAGCCTCTCTTCCTACAGGAGCCGTTCTATACCCTTGATCATTTTTGTTGACCTTCTCTGTACCTTTCCTAGTTCTACTATTCTTTTTTGAGATGGGACGACCAAGACTGCACACAATACTCCAGGTGTGGTCGCACCATTGATTTATATAGAGACAGTACCATATTTTCAGTTTTATTCTCTATCCCTTTCCGAATGATTCCCAACGCTCTGTTTGCTTTTTTGACTACTGTCACACACGGAGCTGAGAATTTCAATGTATTGTCCACAATGACTCCAAGATCCTTTTCCTGAATAGTAACTCCTAGCTTAGTACCCAGCATTGTGTACATATAGTTTGGGTTGTTTTTCCTCTATGTGCATCACTTTGCACTTGTCCACATTAAATTTCACCTGCCATTTAGATGCCCAGTCACTCAGTCTCACAAGATTCTCCTGCAATTCTTTACAGTCTGCTCGAGTTTTAACTACCTTGAATAACTTAAAGTCATCTACAAATCTGATCACCTCCCTCTTTACTCCCTTCTCCAGAACATTAAAGAATATATTAAACAACATTGGTCCCAGTACAGATCCCTGGATTACGCCAGTCGTTACTTCTCTCCACTGTGAAAACTGACCATTTACTCATACTTTTTGCTTCCTATCTTTTAACAAGTTGCCAATCCACGACAGGAGACTGCCTCTTATCCCAGGACTCTTTAATTTCCTCAAGAGTCTCTCAGGAGGGACCTTATCAAACTCCTTCTGAAAGTCCAGATACACTATATCGACCAGCACACCCTTATCCACATGCTTATTTACACCCTCAACAAATTCCAATAGATTAGTGAGACATGACTTCCCTTTCCTAAATCCATGTTGACTCTTCCCCATTAAGCCATGTTTATCAATATGCTCAGTAATTCTGTTCTTAATCATCCACAGTCATCATCATCCAAAATTCCATAGAACTGACAGAGCCAGCATGACAACCGGGGAAATCCTCCGGACCAATGCAAAACCATGGCACTAATAATATACAATGGACAGCACCCTGGCCCCATATGCCTCTCCCCACTCCTTCACCATATGCACTCTCTGTGGGATCTGTACCCTAAGCCAATAGGCTTCCATAAGAACATAAGAAGTGCCATACTGGGTCAGATCCATGGTCCATGATTCTGAAGACAGTACCCTGTCTCCAACATTGGCCAGCCACAGTAGATCGAGAGACATCAAGTACAGATCATGGAGATGAGACCCATCTCTTGCTAACCACTCCCAATTACTGTTAGGCAGGGGTTTAAGCCCCAACTAGTAAGCATTTATGGCTCTATTCTCTAAGAATTTATCTAGTTTCCATTTAAAACTAGTTATGTTGCTGGCTTTCACTGCCTCCTTTAGCAATGAGTTCCACAACTGTATTGTCCACTGAATGAAAAAGTACTTCCTTCCATGGCAAAGAAGCCACTGCCTGTGTGAGGAATTCAACTTAATATTATTATTATAAGCTTTTATATAGCACCAGCGATGTACCTGGTGCTTTACAGAGAATAAGATAGACACGGTCCCTGCCCAAGAGCTTACAATCTAGAGACAGGGAAGGGGGAACAGAGGGAGAGACAAGGGATGCAACATTCATGAGGATGCGAGAACTCAGGTACACGTTCTTGGCTTGGTTACAGTAAATTGGGAGTTTGCAGATAACAGGTGGGGGCTAATCCTGGGTGGGGATGATTAGCAGGAGTTAGGAAGGGCGGAGCGGAAGAGGTGGGTTTGAGGAGGGACTTGAAGATGTGGAGGTTGGGGGCAAGCCAGACGAGGTCAGGGAAGGAGTTCCAGGCGTGCAGGGTAGCGAGGGAGAAGGGACAAAGGCGGTTGGGGGAGCAGGGGAGGCTTCGACCATGTGCAGCCTCTCCTCTTCTCTCTTCGCTGGCTCCCCCTTCCTGAACGCATCCTGTTTAAACTCCTGGTATTCACGTTCAAAACACTCCACAACCAAGCTCCCCCTTACCTCTCAGACCTAATCTCACTCCTGCACGCGCTCTCCGCTCTTCCTCTGTCCCCTCCCTCACTCTCCCTCGTTTCTCCTGCTCACCTAACCGCCTTCGACCCTTCTCCCTCGCTGCCCCCCATGCCTGGAACTCCCTCCCTACCCACATC
>QEPC01000381.1:916838-947850 GCA_003113815.1 Sphenodon punctatus
GCCGCTTCCCAGCGCCGCAGCAGCCTCTGCCTTGCCTTTGCTTCAGAGCAGAGGCTGCAGCAGCGCTGTGGTCAGTTTCAGTGAAACTGACATGAAACTGACCACAGTGCTGCAACAGCCTCCCACTCTGAAGCAAAGACAAGGCAGAGGCTGCTGCGGGTGCTGTAGTTGACTTCTGGGACCCACTCCAGAGGAGTGGGTCCCAGAAGGCTCAAAATGCTAAGCCCAACCGCGTTTTCCAATAGAAAACGCGGTTTGGGCGGCTGAGTGCTCAGCCCGGCTGAGCTCCTCCACTCTACACAGCACGTATAGGACGTGCTGTGAAGGGAGGAGTTAGGGCTTCCATTGCGCTCAATGGGCGCAAGGAAAGCTCTCACCAGGGCACTTGTTGAAAGCGCCCTGGCGAGATGCCCTGGGCTGGGGGCCTGAGGCAGGGAGCAGCGTGCTGGTCCCTGCTTCACATGCTCCAAGAAGAAATGGCTGCCGCAGCGCCGCTTCAGCTGAGCTCCCAGCACCAGGTAAGAAGATTAATTTCTTTCCTGACCTTCTAATCCTCCTCCTATCCGCCTCCCGCACCACCACCACCCCAGGCTGTTTCCCATCCTGCACACACACACACACCCCAAGGCACCCCGCACCCCTCCCAAGGCTGTTTCCTACCCCTTCCCAATGCTGGAAATTTTGTGCTTTGGGGTTTATACTTTATTTATTTTAAGCTTGTGTGCATGTAGTCTGTGTTTTCTGATGTTAACCCTGGGAACTCATTGCTGCTGTGTTGTACCAGTGTTTTGCCAGTGTGTTCTGTGTTTCCCTGTGTTTTGGGTTTATACATTATTTATTTTAAGCTTGATGTGCGCTTGATGTGCATGTAGATTGTGTTTTCTTCCATCCGATGTTAACCATGGGAACTCCTTGCTGCTGCGTTATGCCATGCCACTGGCCTACCATGCCCCTGGGTCCGCCTACCGTCCCCCTGGCTCCGCCCACCGGCTCGCCAGTGGGCCTTACTAACCCTCCAAACTCAAAACCCACCAGCCGGAGCCGGACTCAGTTTCAGGCAAGTGTCCTTGTCCAGGCTAGTGGCATTTTGCCACAGCCCTCATGTCTGGTTTAACAGAGGGGCTGATTGGGGCCAGCAGAGCTGGGTGTAGTGGAAGCAGTCCAGAGCTCAAGAGAAAGATCTAGCAGAGGAGAGAACTCTGTCTCCCAGGGCTCCAGAGAGCTAAGAGTCAGGGAGGGCTCTGCTGACTTCAGGAGGGACTATGCCTGGACAGCAGAGCCTGAGGAGAAGACTATGCCTGTGTGGAGTGAGGAGCAGGGGCTGAGAGAGAAGCCGTGTTGGGGAGCTAGGTAGCCCAGGAGTGGGGTCTAAGGGCGCTGTTAGACGATCCCGCTCACAAGCGGCATCGTTCAGTACCAGCATCTTCCCCCCGCCTTCCTCTGAACGCCGTCTCTTGATGCTCAGAAGAGCATCAGACACGTCCAGTGTTTGTGCGCATGCGCACCCTTCTGCATGTGCACACTCGCCCAAAGAACCCGGAAGTGCGGCGTAAAGCCGGCACTTCGAGGATCCGCGTTGGAGGGGGCAGGATCGCCTGCCCGGTCTGACATGGGGGAAGAGCTGGCTGCACCGTTTAAACAAGCGCCAAGAAATGCGGCTGATCAAAGGATCAGCTGCGTTTCTTGTCTCGTTTAAAAGCGCCCTAAGAGAGAACTGCTGCTGAGAAAGAGAGAGAGACAACTGGGAGATCCTTAGGGTTGGAGCTGTGAGCTCACTGGACTCGGATGCTGGGGCTACAGGTCCCTCGTGTGACCTAGGGCAGAACTAAAACTCCAGGTGGAAGGGCGTCGCTGGCATGTTGGAGTAGGTATGGGGATGTAGGGTCTGGGTGGGGCAACCTGGGGGGAACACCTGCCAACTCAGGAAGCTGATGGGGCCAGCTGCAAGGGGGTGCAGACTAGAGTAGGCTGGGAGGCTGAGGACCCTCAAGGCACCAGGACCAGGCTACAGGTTCCCAATGTGACCCAGGGCAGGGCTAGGACTCCAGGCAGGAGGGCACTCTGGGGAAGCTGAGGAATTTGTAGCCCGTGGACTAGGGAGATCTTGCGGGCGATGTCCCAGCTGCCCTGGACTCTGAGCAAGCACAGCCCAGGGGCAGCCCCATAACATGGGATTACTTGTCAGCTGGGTGCTAATTCCCTAAAATAACACCAGTAACAAGGATGCCCAACACCTGAGTATACAAGGAAGAACAGAAAGAACACCTCACTGCTACACCCTCATTTCCAGAGAAACCTGCCTGGGTCTCCTGCAGCTCAGAGCCTGTCTCCCACTCGTCCACTCCACAGCACTGAGGGGAGATGGAAGGGACGATGAGGTTTCTGTGCTTCACATGCTCTGTATGTACTACATCTTCCTCCTGCCTCTGAGACAGGCCCAGCCTCTTGGTGCTAAGAGAGGATGACAGGAATGATGGGGGCAAGGGGGAGGCACACCACAGGGAATGAGGGGAGGGGGCAGGTCAGGAACTGGAAAATTTCCTGAACTGTGAAATCTGCTTCTATCTCCACCTCAGCAGGAGGAGAGCTTGTTACCATGACAACCGCTGGCCCAACAGCCTCTGACCATGGGTTCCAGGGTCTGGGAGACGCGGAGCAAAGCAGAGGAAGGGAGAGCAGAGAAACAACTGAAATGCTTTAGTCAGGGACGGGTGAGTTCAGCTACCTACAGTATGCACTGCAAGCAGTTGCCATTGCACCATAATTCCAGCAGAATCTGGTAACGTCAACGTGGCCTAGGCACATTTCCCTACTGGATGCCCATTTCCAGGCAGCCTCTGGGTGTGACATTTGCTGGAGAGAAAACGGAGGCTGAGCCAGGCTGGGAGTGTAAGGTCAGCACAGAGAGGAAAGACAGTTTGGACATGCTCAGAATTCCACAAACTCCAGGAATTGGTGAGTCCAGGGCAGAGGTTTGACCTGGACCCACCAGGATTTGGCCTCTTCTGCTTGGAGGCTTCTTAAGCAGTTCATAACATTAAAAGGGACGTTCTAGAAAGAAATGAGGGTTCAGAATGGGTTTGAGATCATGAAAAGTTGGGGGGGGGGTGAGTACACATGGTGACACTTGCACTTTGAGATGTGGTTCCAGTGGATGTGGACAGTAAGTCCCAGTGGGAAAACAGTTCCTCTGAGAATTTCACGAACACAGTACATGCACAGCACAGACCAGAGCGGTACGTTCCCATCATCTCTCCTAAGGGGCCAACGTGCAGTGCCCTGATGGTTCACGGAAACCCCCAGGGGGAGCTTAGAAAAGACATTCCTTGCAACCACATGCTAAACCCACAGTTAAATAGGGCTAGGAGGGTTAAAAGCTTAAAGACACAGAGCTATTCAATTCAGAATTAAGGCAGACACCTTGCTGTGCACCCAAAGCAAAGGGCCTTTAAGGAAGGAGGGGGAAATGTCACACATTATGAGTGTTACCTAGGCAGGCTGTAAGAGGAAGAAAAGTTCTTTTTACAGGGCTTCTGCCAGATAGCTTAAGCCCAACACGAAGCCTTCATTAAAATGAAATAAATAAATAATGTAGATGTTTGTTAAGATTGATTGAGTCCAATTTAAGATGAGCAGAAATGTCTCCTGAAGCTTGTGTGCCTATCTGAGCAAACCTAAGCAGGGCAGTTCTGTGCTAGCACAGGAGACCGCTGGAACAAGGCCTTTACACAGCCTAGCCTACTTTCCCTCCTCCATGTGGTTACATGCAACAGCCCACCGATCAGACTGGTACTGACTTGCAGCTAATGTGCAGAAGACTCAGGACTACCAGCTCTTGTGATCTGGGGTTTTTGATAAAACTCACATTTCTGCACATATTTAAAATGTTCCTGTCCCTTATGGGCACAGAGGAAAGCTTGAGAATGGGAATTTTAGGTGCCTTCAAATGGCTCGGGTCAGGAACCAAAAGATTTTAAAAAAATAACTATTCTAAATCTCATGACTTTTAAACCAATTTCATGATTTCTGATTGCAGTCCTAGTCTGTCTATAGCTCATTCTGTAGTTCTAATCTTTACTTGCCAGAGGAAGGCCCTGTGTGCCTGAAAGCTTGCATGCTCTCACCAACAGAAGTTGGTCCCAAAAAATATAGCACTGGAACTACTATGTCTCCATTTCATGATTTTTGAGCACTAAACACACAGGAACTAAGCACTGTTGGGCATTGCGAGAATGAGAATGGACATTTCTTCAAAATTCAAAAGGAAGGAAAGGGTAATATGATTTCACATCCTATCTGTATCCATTTGGGGTGTCCCGTAACCACTGGGCCCTAAACACACAGGAACCAAGCACTCTGGAAGCCACATGCCCATTGGTGTAACTCTGAGCTAGATGTTGGAGGGGAGGGCACAATCCTCCATCCATTAACGTGAATGTGATGGGGGGGGGGGCAGATTATGGGATACATGTAACACACATATGTAACATGTATGTAAAGGAAATGGTTAATGCAACGCGTATGCAGTGTAAGCTGAGAACAGAAAACTCATTGCATGTATGCAGTGTAAACTGAGAACGGAGAAATCATTGCATGAATGAAACCAGGAAACTGTCTAACACCTCCTTGAGGCACTGATTAACAGCCATTGATTTGCAAATTCACACTCACACCATGACTACATGACCCTGTTGTTAATAAGACAATTGTTCCCTTTGTTCCATCAGCAGGGAGACACACCCCATGTCTTCCCCACCAGTACATTTCCCCCTCCTTTCAGAAGTCTCAGTGAGACAGTATCTCCTCCTCACCCCAAAACATTTGTCCAGCAAATTAAATCATTCAATTAACCCATTAAAGAACTAGAGTTTTATTCAGACGCCTTTTCCCCCAGTGCCTGTTCCTCCTGCTGAAGTCTAGGGAAAGCACCAAGTGCTAAAAACTCCTTTTCTGGGGCTCAAAAATTGTAGGAGATTTGAGCACATGTCCCCCCAGCTCAGAAAGTTATGGGGATTACATCCCTCCTGCCCCCTATAATTATACCTACACCACTGTCCCATTCATGCAATCACAGAATCACAGAACAGGGGAGTTGGAAGAGTTACCCAGACACAGCCCCCTGACCTGTGGCAGGATACCCTGTACCTAAAGCATCCCCGACAGATGCCTGTCCAGTCTTTTCTTGAAAACCCCCAGAGAAGAAGATTCAAAACCACTCTACTTTAAATCTGAGCTTCTTAAGAGTTTTTAAACCAGTCCCTAGTCTCCATAGCGGGGTGTAACAGGTTCTCATATACTCTGTAGGTCGGGCACTAAGCCGGTCACACAACAAACCCTTCATGTGAGTTACTACACAATTCCACACTTGAGTTTCATCTCCTCACACCCAGCTGAGATATTCATTGGGCAAAGTCATACACACATACAACCAAATGCTGCTTCCCCTGGGAGGGACTGCAAAGGCAGACACCTGCCTGTCCAACTGCATGTGCGCCTCCTACAGGTAAAGAGCGTTATACACTAGTACTCCTCTGACTGGGGTAATAGGCGGCACCAACGTTGTGAGAAGGAAATGTTAGCATCCACCACCCAAGACTCTGACCACTGATTGGCTGAATGCCTTTCTCCAGGAGACCACCACAGCAACAGGGAACAAGAGAGCCTTGTAGATCTCTTTCCTTTCATTCTCAGACAAGAGATGTCAGAACAGGAGAAGCAGACAAACTCATCACACCAGTGATAAAAAGCACTGGCCTATGAGACCCAGTTCCTCTCCCTCTAAAAAGTCAAGAACTGAGGTCATATGTCTGGATTAGTTTTACACACACTGTCCCTGAAGAGAGAGACGGCAGCACCAAAGCCCCACAGAGGAGTCTGATGAACAAGTAGCAACAAACTCACACAGTGAAGGGAAGCAATTTAATGGCAGTGTCACCACAACCATGTACCTGAAGTTTCTCTGACAATGTTGCTAATAAGCAAAGTTCTGATAGGCTTAGCCATTGGGAGCTGAATGAGTCCTCCTCCCCCCCCCCGCTTTATTTTTTAATATAGGAAAGGATTAGGTTGCAGGATACACTGGGTGCATTAACTCCCCAAACCCCATCACACCCATTTAAATGTGCTACAGTTCTCAGATATGCTAATTCTAATACAGAAAGCTACTTCCCTACTCCCTCAAACACCTAATGGTCACCATACAATAAAATTGCTAGATCAGAATTTGAAAAATAAGGGACGCCCCAGAGCCAAGGGATACTGAAATAAAGAGATCTCCATTATGCTTCATGGAGCTGTGAATAAGGGATGTCCACATTGTGTAAATAAGGGATGTCCATTATGTTCTAGGCAGATGTACGGCTCTGAAATAAGGGACGCTCCCTTGAAATAAGGCACATCCCTTAAAATAAAGGATGCCTGGCATCCCTATCCTGCAACCAGATGGCCTGTGAATTCCTGAGAGCTGGAACAGTCTGTTCCAAGTAGAGATAAGAGGGTCTTGATCATTGCTCCCTAGAGAAGCACCTATTGGTTACTGGAGTGGTGTGGTTCCCCACCATGCTAATTCCTCTAAGGCTATAAAAATCCAGGCACCAGACAGACACACAATACAGCTAGAATAAGAAGCATCCATCTTTATTCTCAGTGCGTCTCCCAAGCCAGATGTCCTCTCCACTGAGGAGGACTCCATTTTACACCTATTCACTGCACCAGTTTCTCAGCATGCATGCCCCAGTTGCAGCAAAGGGGTTAATAGAAAACCTGACTCCTGGGCAGACTGGAGCGTAACCAATGAAGGTATTTAAGCCCTGGCAGCCCCTCGCAGCCAATGCAATCTCCGTTCCGCACCGCTCTCCGCACTCCAATTTGCAGCTTCCCCAACCTCATCTGCTGCTGAATATGCAAGAGGATAAATGTTTATGGTGTTTACTCCTCTCTGCTTTGTCTCAACAAACTCTCTGGGAAACGACAAATACAGCTGCACTCCGGGGCCGGAAGAGTGCCTGCTTCCCGCCTGCTACGCTAAGGCTGACACCACCTCAATAAATAATTACATAGTAATTAGCTCCTTAGCAGCAAACTGCCTCGATGGGGATGCGCAGACAGGTCCCAAAGCCAGACTGGGCAGGATCTAGTCGGGAATTTGGGGTGAGGGGTTGGGGAGGTTTTCCAGGTCTAGCGTCAGGGCTTAATTTGTGCCAGGGCTTGCCAGAGACTAGCCCTGGCACCCCTTTTTATGCCAGGGTGCATTTTCTGTGGAATTTGGACTTGACAGCAGTCAGCTGCAGAGTCATTTCCCTCCCATCTCCAGGGTTTCCAGCAAAGTGTTTAAAAACACCAGAAAACTGATTCCAGCCCTGAGTCAGGGGGCAGTAACTGGCAGAGTCCAGTAGGGCAGCTTCTTCAGACTTTCCAGGTATCTCCATCTTCTAGGCGTCGAGGGATGGGACTTCCAGGATGAGCTTGAGCCCCAGTACCACGTTTACAAAGCACTGGCTAGGGTACTGGCTGCCATAATAAATACTGACCCCAAGGTCCATCAACTGTGGTCTCCTGCCTCCAGCAATGACTAATGCAAGGCGCATCAGCTAACGTCAGGAGGAAAGAAATCACCTGGTCAGCTTGTCTGTTAAAGCAGATTTCCAGCCCTCCAGCTAAGAAGAGGGCTCATAGCAATATGGCAAGGAAAGGGGAAAGTCTTCCAGCAGGTTCAGTCCAAATTACCCAAGAGGAAAGGCTTCCTTGACTCAATCGGAGACCATAGCCTACAACCACATTCCAACGAATAAAGGGAAATCAAAGTAAATGCTTAGATTTAATTAAACCAAAATAACTACTTGCCTTTCGTAGTGTTCAGATGAACTGTTAAACCAAAGTAGCAGTGTGTCAATTTCCTCTCAGATGAGGCGTAATGATCGCTGAATCACCTTCACACTGATAACTAATGACCAGTTACTTCAAAATACAAGCAGAAGGAGAGCATGTACCCCTGATTTTTCAGGAAAGCATACTTTTTCTTCCTACTGATGAATAACTTCAGTTGAACACCCTGTGAGAATGCTTCAGGAGTAAGGCCCAACTACATTGAATTAACTGTTCATCAGAATACGGCCTATGACAGAATAGGGAAGCTTTTCCCTCCCATAAGCCACAGTCGAGGTGTGCAAGGGGTGTAACTCAGGATGGAGAAAGGAAGAGGAAGGTCTAGATCATAGACCTATGCCATGGACCAACTCCTGCCCTTGAGTTAGGGTGGTCAGATATACAAAATGTAGAGGACACTTATGAGAAATATATCTGGCTCCCCTACCTCAAGTGCATGCTCTGGTCTCCATTCCCTTCCTCTGAGCTCACTCGTTCAGTGCTTCAGCATAGGGAATGGATCCACAAGTCAGATCAGGAATTGGAAAGGGGTCAAATAGAAAACAGCTGCAGGCCAGATTTGGTCAACAGACCAAAGGTTTCCGACCCCTGCCTAAGACATCTCATCAGAGAGGCCGCACTTCTCTGACCCTGCAATGGAGAGAGTGGCAGGACCTGACCATACCAATATGCAAGAATTCGAGGAGCGGGGAGATGTACACATTTGTTAGTGTTTTCAGACTGTTCAATGCCTGCTATACAAAACAAACTGGAAGGAGAGGAAGAATTCAGCTCCTTAGTGGCACAGGTGCCCATGTCACAGCTACCATCACAATTAATCTGCTGAGCAGTCCGTCTCGGCAGAGCCCAAGGACTGAATGGACCAATACACTGTGTAGGTTATCTTTCTCAGCCATAGAGACACATAGGCAGAGGTTTATTGAGTCAAAGGGGGTGCTTACCCAGCCACACTCTCCCAGACACTTCAGTATCTTGTGGTTGCAAATCTACCACCACACCATCACCCCTTCCTGAGAAGACAGAGCCAATTTGTGCAGGAATTTCCGCAGTCCTGGAGCTCACCTGGCAAAGCACTGAGCAGCAATAAGAGTGAGAGGAACATTAACCAGGAGCCAGTTATGCACAGAGCAGAGGCTGAGCTGGGGCGGAACACAGACGTCTCCCCGATTCATTGCCTCACTTCAGGCCCACTTACTGGGGCAATGAGGGAACAGAGAGCAAAAGCAAGATTCATGCCATTTAGCTTTATTAATTGGCCAGTAATTTGCCAGTTAGCACATTATAAATGCCCCTGCTATCCCTCGACTGCTGCTTAGTGCCTGGCTTCCCGATGTCTATCAGAACAGAGGACCTGTAAGTACCTGGAGATTTTTTAATAGGGAATTCCATGACAAGCATTAAGGGGGGGGAGGGGGAGAGAATGGGGGCAAAGGGAAGAGGTTGTTGCAGGGTGTCATGGCTTTCACTGCCTGCTCCTGGGGGCTGGCATTCAAAATCAAGGTGGGTCAGAGTAGATGGGTTTGGGTGCGTCTCAGTCACGGACACCTCAGTCCCATGACACAAGAGTCAGCTCAGACAATACATCCCAACAATACCAGCACAGAGAGAAACAGAATTGAATCCAGCAGGGTCTTGCCAACACTCACGCCCCAGCCAATGGGAAGAAAATCCCCTGGCAACCCATTCCCCATAACTCTAATCACAAAGAAGCTGGAGATAAAGCTAGAGAAAGTTGACCAAAACAGAACCTGTGGGCACTGCCACTGGGATACCAGACCTTTCATCTTGACTGTAGCCGAACTGCTAGTGTTTGATCTCTGCTTAGCAGCCCTTCTGTGAGGCACTTTAATGCTGATCATTCCAGCTCCTCTTGCACAATGTCCACATCACTCACAGCCCCCACCCCCACAACCTTTAGAGCTGCCAACTGTGCATATCTCCCAACATTTCCAGTGGAGGATTCGTCTTTGATACTCACCTTTCCTTTAAACCTTACATCAATTCTGCTGCCAAGTCCTGTGGCTTTGCCCTCCACAACATCGCTCGGATTCACCCCTTTCTCTCCATTTCCTCTGCCAAAACCCTTGTTCACGCCATGGTAATCTCTCGCCTTAACTACTGTAACCTCCTCCTTACTGGCCTCCCCTGCTCTCACCTGTCCCCCCTTATCTCCATCCAAAACTCCACTGCTAGGGCCATCCACTCAGCCCATCGCTTCGACCACGTGCAGTCTCTCCTCTCCTCGCTTCACTGGCTCCCCCTTCCACAACACATCCTTCACAAACTCCTGGTGTTCACATACAAATCCCTTCACAACCTGGCTCCCTCTTACCTCTCAGCCCTAGTCTCCTTACACACTCCTGCACGCACTCTTCGCTCCTCCTCTGCCCCCTCCCTCACTCACTCGTCTCCCCTGCTCCCCTAACCGCCTTAGTCCCTTCTCCCTTGCTGCCCCCCACGCCTGGAACTCACTCCCTCCCCACATCCGCCTTGCCCCCTCCCTCCGCACCTTCAAATCCCTCCTCAAAACCCACCTCTTTCCCGCTGCCTTTCCCAACGCCTGCTAGAACTTGCCTTCAACATTTACAGTCTGCCCTCCCTGCAGACTCCTGCCTAACCACAACCAAGTCAAGCACGTGCACCTGAGACTTTGCATCCGCTGAATGTTATTTATCCCGTGTCTCTCCCTATGTCCCCTCTCCTTGTCTCCCCCCTCCGTGTCTATTAGATTGTGCGTCTATCTTATTGTTCTGTAAAGCGCCAGGTACACAGCTGGAGCTATACAAATGCTAATAATAAAATAAATAATAAGAAGAAGAAGAAGAAGAAGAAGCTCTGTTCCTCAAGAACACAAAAGAATGAGCACACACACACACACACACACACACTAAGTCACTCACATAAACACACTCATTCTCTCTCACACACACACACTTTCACATCCATACCTGGGTGGGAGGGGTTGGCTAAAGCCAGAGGGGCTACAGCAGCAGTTCAGCAGCACCCACATGCAGTCACTCTGGTGGGGCACACATATGGAGTCGCTGCCTCCAAAGCAGGGCAATGCCTGTCTTAATTGGGACCAGAGCATGTTCCCACAAAAGCGGGGTTGTTTTGCCTCAGGCAGGACCGATGAGAGGCATACCTGGGGCCTCCCTGCTGATAAGGTAGCCAGACAGGCCATTGGCCAAGCAAGCCCTGAAGAATTAACCCCGTTTCGTTTCACTCTTATGCAGGTCACGCCAGGTCAGCATGAGACACTTTGGCAAGGAGCAACGGGCAAGGGACATTCACTCTGCTGCCACATATCCCGCACCCTCACTGAAAGAAGTCCTTCAACCGGGCACAAAAAGCTGTCATTATATTAACCCCTCATATACAAGTCAGAGGAAGGATGGTCTGATGGAAGAGGCAAGACTTCTCTGGGGAGATCTCTGGGGAGACCTGGTTCAATTCTCCAGTCTGCCATGCATCACCTGGATGTTACCACATGGTAGATCTAGTCAGACATCACAAAAAATGACCCCACAGGGTAAACCACAAGCAAAGCTGTGGTGCGCCCACTGGGGTCCACAGCTCCACGCGTGGTCACCATCTGAGGGCACTTTTAGATCTCACTTCAGCAAAGCACTTGCTTAATTCGGCCTGTCTCTCCCATGAACCCCACCCTCCTGTCGTTTCGACATTTGTGTAAGACCTGGCTGTTCCGCCAGGCCTTTGACGAGGGGGGGGGAGGTCAGGGGGGAGGGGGGGTTTGGGAGGGAGGGTGAGTTTTTATGATTTGTTTTAAAATTTGTAGATTTATTTTTAAATGTTTTATTGTTGAATTTTCTTTGTGTGTGTGTTGTTCGCCGCCCCGAGCTGCCTTTGGGCAGGAGGGGCGTGATATACGTTTTAAATAAATAAATAAATAAATAAATAAATAAAATAAAATAAAACCCGAGTCATCTAGTGCCCACTATGACATTTTTTATTAATTAAAATGTTTTCCAGATCAAATCACTCATATTCACCAGAACATGGGTGCTGTTACTTCATCTGAAGAGTCAGAGTTTGGGATTGTGGAAGCTCAGCCTTGTCCTGTTTGCTTGGATCGGTTTCAATTCGTATCACCCACCAATGCAGAGAATGTGCTTGGAGCACTGCGGGCAACAAGTTGTGAATTAAATCCTTGCCCATCCTGGCTGGTGATGGCCAGACGGGAGACGTTGGGGCTGTTGATGGCTAGGGTAGCCAAGGATTCCCTTCGGCAGGAAAGGTTGTCGGACACCTTGAATATTGCAGTTGTCTGGCTCCTGCTTAAGAAATCATCTTTGGATGCTGATTCCCCGGCCAGTTATTGTCCGCTCTCTAACCTTCCCTTTTTAGGGAAGGTTACTGAATGGGTGGTGGCAGCTTCAGGCTCATCTCGATGCTATCAGATTCCTGGACCCATTTCAGTCAGGGGTACAGCACGGAGACTATGCTTGTGACCTTGGTCAATGATCTACATTTGGAGATCAACTGGGGGAATTGTGCCGTGCTGATCATGTTAGGCCTCTCAGCGGCCTTTGACAAAGTTGATCATGAGATGTTGTTGACACCCCTGCACACGACTACTCTTGAGTGCTTCTGTTTCTTCCTGCTGGGGAGGTCCCAGGAGGTGGTGATGCAAGACTTCTCATCGTCCCCCTGCAGGACCTCCCCTGTGGTGTCCTGCAGGATTCCATCTTGTCTCCCTTTTTGTTCAATGTGCATTTGAGACCGCTGGGTGAGATGGAGCTCTGGAGTGAAATGCCATCAGTATGCTGATGACACCCAGCTCTACCTCTCTTTTTCATCCAACCCAGGTCTTGCAGTCTCGGTGTTTACCCAATATGCCTGGCTGCTGTTAGGGACTGGATGAGGGTGAGCCCACTGAAGCGGAATCCATCAATCCAGATAAAGACTGAAGTAATTATGATTGCCCCATCTTATGTCTTGAAACGCCTGACCCCAAATGTTTAGTGACACAGAACATTCGAACCATTGGGCCCACGTGGGCCTGAGGTCTCTCTTCCAGGGCTGAAGGGGTAAGCAGAAAGCCCAACTGAACTCTCCCTGGAGCTTCCATTTAGCCGAGACATGCAAGCCATAAAATTGGGACACCTGCTATTGAGGGGGTCCAGACCCCTCTGACCGCCCAGGTTTACAGCCTTGGGAGTGCTTCAGATCCCTTGCTGCACCTGGAACATCAGGTTGCAGCGGTGGTCAGAAGCACTTTTCGCCAACTCCATCTGGTGAGGAGGCTTCTTTTTGACACCAATCTGGCCACCATCATCCATGCTTTCATCACCTTGAGGCTAGACTACTGCATTGTGCTCTACATGAGCCTGCCCAGAAGCTGCAGCCAGTGCAGAATGCAGCAGTCTTGCTCCTTTCAGGGGTGGGTCGCTGTGAGCACATTAAACGTGTGCTCTGTAATCTGCACTGGCTCCCTATAGCCTTCCAGGTACAATTCAAGGTGCTGGTTCTGACCTTTAAAGCCCTAAACGGCCTAGGCTCCACATATCTGAGAAACCATCTTTCCTTCCATGCACCATTGCGACCCCTGCTGTCAGCCAGGAGCACTCTCCTGCAGGTACCATCTGCTAATCTTGCTCATATGACAAGGGCCCACAGAGAAGCGTTCTCGGTTGCTGCCCCAGTATTATGGAACTCCCTTCCCCTGGAGGCTTGTCAGAGCCCGACCCTGAGCATTTTCCTGAGGCAGCGTAAAACATTTCTTTTTAGCAAAGCATTTGACAGGCAGGGTTAGAGGTTGAGGTGGAAAGGTTTAGGGGTGAGGGTAGGGGTTGTAAGGAGGTTTTTAAATGGAGTTGTATTTTTATGTGTGTTTTTACTCAGCAAGTTGCTCTGAGCTTTAAGAGAAGGGCAGGGTAGAAATCTGAATGAATAAATAAATAATTTCACACACAAACACAAGTCCCATTAAAGTTATCAGGGCTAAGAACATGCTTAACTGAATCAGGGCCTTAACATCTGTGCCTGTGTTCCCTTCCTGTGACATGAAGGGGCGTTATGGGGATAAGTCCACTAATGTTTGCAAGATGCTTGCATTTCCCTTATGAAGTGAATAATATAAGGACTCCGATAAACAGAGCCAAATATGCTTCAGGCCTGGCAGCTAGGAAACGCCTGACCCCAAATGTTTAGTGACACAGAACATTCGAACCATTGGGCCCAAGTGGGCCTGAGGTCTCTCTTCCAGGGCTGAAGGGGTTAGCAGAAAGCCCAACTGAACTCTCCCTGGAGCTTCCATTTAGCAGAGTCATGCAGGCCATAAAATTGCTGCCAGGAGTGGTTTGTGTTTGTAAACTCAGCGAGAGCGTGGGATGAATGGAGCCAGAGCTGCCTCTGCCCTTTGGAGTAGTTGCTGGCTATGGGATAGTGGTATGGCTAAGCTGAGACCCACAAGCTCCCACTCCCAGCTAACAGATTCCTGGTGCCAAGCCAGGCAAGGAAAGGAGCTGGCAGGCCAGAGCAAGTTCCCCAGCTCAGTGTGCTTGGCTCCTCAGTGCCGGGGGAGGAACCACTAACATCTCCTGAGCATCCAGCTAAGTCTGCTCCTGAGGCAGGATCCAGACAATCTGAGGCAGCCCATGGCACTCGGGGATTAGAAACCCCAAAGGTCACTTTGGACCAGAGACAGGACAATGACGCACCATTGTGCCTGTGCCCCAGAAATGAGAGCAGCCCTGGGGGAGTGAAGGAGGCCAAGGGGCGGCTCAGCCAAAAGCCACATTGTCCCGCTGTTCTTTTCACCCATGGCCACTCAGTTGTGCTGAATTAGACACCATCAAAAGGGCCTCCGTTAGAAGGCGAGGCACTGAATAGAACCCTTACAAAGCCATGTGATGGGCTCAAAGGAAGGGGGTGAGGTTTGTCTGGAGACTTCCCTGCCCCCACCTCTTTCTCCTGTCATGAGATTAAACTTGATTGACAGAACATTCCAGTATAAGAAATCCCTCCTCCACCTGCCACAGCAAGGGAGACCTGTCTCAAATCAAACGGAAAAGCAAAAGCCCTGGCTACAGGGGGCACTTTCCATGAGAGTCAAACACTAGTCCCAGCTGTTCCCACAGGTCCCCAAGTGGGGCTACACTATCTGGGGATGCTAGCACGATCCTGACTTGGTTTTGTTTGTATGCTCTGCCTGGCTTTGTTGCTGTCTGTCAGGTAGGGTGGGGGGAAGGGGCGAGGGATACCCCAGAAAGAGGTCTCCGAAAGGGACGGCCGTCTCTCCGATGGCACTCGGAGTTGCCAATAATCCCCTCAGGTTCTTGGGTGAGCTTTCCTCCTGAGGCAGAAGGCAACCCTTTTCATCACAGGGGAGGAGAGAATGTGCCAACCAGAGACAGGGGAATCAGCCACACACCACGGCACACTACCCAGGTGCGGCACGGGGCAGGGAACCCAGGTGGAATGGGGGAAGTGGAAAGGGGCCACGGGTGAGGAAGGGAAGAGGGGAGGGGGGGGGGAAATCCGGGCAAGGGGGAATGGGGTAACTCAAACAATCCGAGGGAAGGCACACGGGCAGGGGAGAACAATCGGGCAGAACACAATACCCACGGGCCAATTATGGGGGCGGGGAGGGGGTGCAAGGAAGGGCTCGCTCACAAACTGACAATCAACCAAGGAAAGGATTAGCAAGGCAAGGTCCAAGGGGGGCACAAGGACCTCACACACAGCAAGCAAGGCAAACACTTCACTTTCAAGACAGGAGTAAGGGGCCAGCTTCTCTCATCGATTACCAGCGAGAAACTGACGCCCCGCCAGCGTTTTTATCTAGCCTTAAAGCCGCCCAGGTGAGGGCACTTGTAAATGGGTCAGGGCCCCGCCCCCCGCCGCGTGCATCCTGCCGCTAAGCGCGCGCTGCGTCAGGGCGAGGCCAGGGCTGTCTGCAGGGCGCCCGGCCGCGGCAGAGGGCGAGTCTGCATTGCGGTTGGGGAGGGAACCCCCTGGACTGGGGGCGGGGCGTTCCTCCCTCCCACATGGGTCTGTCAGGTCTCTCCCTGGGACCCCCGCCGCCGCCGAGGCACGCCGTGGCATCGCGGCGTGACACTGCCTGGGAGCAAAGGATTATATTTAAGCCTCAAAATAGGGTCACACGCAACATTTCACTAGAAAACCGACGACTCTTGAAAAAATTGTATTCAGTCATACGGCCAACAAGGGATTGATCTCTAGAATTTATGGGGCTCTAATCGAGGCCGACGCAAATAAACCGACTAAATACATAGGAAAATGGGAACGAGAATTGGGAATAAAACTAGAAAAGCAACAAGTTGAACAAATTGGACATTATATGCACAATTGTGCGAGCTCATTAGAAATTAAAGAAACCCAAATTAAGGTGATTCTAAGATATTATTTAACGCCAATTCATTTTAAAAAAATAGAGGGCGATGGCCTCGATCGGTGCTGGCGGGGATGTGGAGAGAAGGGTACCTACCTTCATTCTTGGTGGTCCTGCCCCAGGGTACAACAGCTATGGGGTATAATTTGGACGTATATGAAAAAGGCCACAGGTTTGATCGTTCCTTTCAGGCCAGAAACTGCTTTGTTGGGATTGTATCCAGATGTACCGCTGATGAAACAGCATCAAGAAACATGTACACTTATGACCATGGCGGGTTTAAACATAATTGCCCGCAATTGGAAAACGGCGAAAAATCTAACAGAGACAGAATGGATAAAAAGACTCTGGTACATGTACTCCATGGAGAAGATTGCAGCAACACAAGAGAATAAATCAAAGAAATTTACAACAAGATGGTTCTCTTGCATAGAACACATACAAGGACATACAGTCGTAGAGAAAAATCGATCATACTTGGTGGACTACAAGATATAAACGTAAAAACAATAATACATCAACGGAGCAAGTTACAAAGTTACAATGTTAATTTAATTAGTTATATAAGTTAGTGTTGTTGAGTGTGTGTAATGTTGTTGGAAGAAAAATAAAATTGTGTATAAATAAAAAAATAAAATAAAATAGGGTCACACGGGCAAACTTTTAGGAATTACTGCATTAACTCAAGTCCTGGCCAGTTTCTCGTGCCTCCCCCAAACCAACGCTGAGAGACAGTGCTTTCATGGCTGTTACTGTTGGCTACCACATTCCCTCATCACATTCCTTCAGTGAGCGAGGAGATTCCCACCTCCACCGTCTGCTAAATGTGGGAGACAGCCATTTTTCTGTTGTGAGGGTAAGGAGCTGGAGGTTTCTGAAGTGGTTTAAAATCTGGTTTCTAAAATGATACATTGGGTACCTGTTACACCCTGACATGAGGCAGTGTCTTCCTCCATGGAGTTCCCTTCTCCGTTTGGGCTTGCAAAATGGGGCAGCGAGCAGGGGTTTTGCCAGTCAGAAAGGCAGGAGCAATATCACTCTCAGCCTGGCCCAAAGAACAGCAAGGTTAGGAACTTAGGATACAGCACCTCTTTGATGCCAGATGTGAGACCCTCAGAGTTTGCATAACCCCCATGCAAGGCAAGTGACACAGCATCGTCAGGAGAACTCATTTGATGTGGCTCTGAGCATCACTTGGAGGCCCTGCTTTGCTTGGGGAATGGCTGGCTTATTCCTCACTCCTCTCCAGGGCAGGCAGAGGGTGTTGGGCTCTAACTGGACACCAAATCCATTCTCAGCTCCAACAAATCATTCTGGGATATTAGCCACTCACAGCACTGTCCAAGCATGAAGCTTGCTTCACTTACAAAAAGAGCCAAGCTCTGCACAGTCCTGAGGGGGATGGAAGGGTGGAGACCCAGAACTGCTGTGGGAGGGGCATTTATAATGCAGGTTTAATCTGCAAGGGTCTCAAAAAGCTCAAAGGCCCAGATAAGACCTTATTTGTTATTGAGGGGAAGTTCTGGCTCAGTTCCCTCGCACCCTGTGCGAATTAGAGAGAGATGTGTCCCCTCCTGACAAGCCCCAAAGCATTTTGCAAACTGACTTCTGAGCCGCACGCATAGGGATTTATGCAGAAATGCAGCCACTTCTAGGGTGGAAGAAAGGAGTTGCTTGACAGCACTCAGCAACACTACGTAACTGTTTGGGGAAGGATGTGAAGAAGAATAGTGCATACAGATGAAACTACCGGGGATGGGGGAGATTTACAGAGGTACTTATTAGTGACTCCAGACAGGAGGCCAGCATTAACATCCCTGCTCTTCCCAAAATGCCAGTGAGAAGCATGGCCTTCCATGAAGGGTCAGGGCCTTCCTCTCACATCACTCCCTAAAGACTGCATCTGCAGCAGCATGGCACCCGCCTTCACTGCCAGGCTGGTTCAGTGCCAGTTCACAGGGACGAAACATTTTTTTTAAAAGTCAGTCACTCAACAGCACCACACTTCCCTCTGGGTCTCTCAGTCAAGCACTGACTGAGCCGCACTCTGCGTAGCTTGGGAGACCCGACGTGCGCGCAGCCCTGAGGCAGAGATGGCTGATTTCCAACAGCTTGTTATACTCTCCTAGACATCTGGGAAGTGGAGCCTCATTCCAGAGAGTGGGAGGCCAAAATACAGTCTCTCAAAGGAGCTCAGCACCCATGGGGCTGGGAGGTTGCCTTGAGCCTGAAGGGTCAGCTGAATCCAAGTCAGGTCCTGGCAGCAGCGCAAAGGTGCAATTGGCGACAAATGGAACTAAGTGATGCCATGGCACTACTTCCAGACAGATTGGTTTCCTTTTGTGGCGGTTACCTTTGTGCATGAACAGTTGAGTTGCTGTTTGTTTATTCTTTGCTCATTTCCTCTGTGTCCACCCCGTGCTGGGGCAGGATGCAAACATGCAAGGAAAGCGAGCGAGATAGAGAGATGAGCCAGGGAGGCAGGAAGAGAGAGATCCACTAACTACCATCTGATTGGTAATAACTACTTATTACATCAAAGCAATCCTTCCTTTATAGCGTGGATTAACAAGGAATTGTTTATCTGCACAATGACGCCAGCAAGAACAGGAGCATCAAACACACAGACACACACAGCCCCCCACACCACACCACCAGTGGCATAGTACAGCTCATGTTCTAATTATGGGATCCCCTAAGGGGGTGTCTCCCTAATCAGTGGCCCTGCCACAGGGGCTCCCAGCCAGTCTCAGCCTCATTCTCACACACACACACAGAGGAGGTGACACCGCACTGGCTCCCAATGATCCCTCCTAGAGCAGCAGAAACCCCACCAGGAAGGAAGTTTTAGGAATGGGCCTGGGGCCTGCACTCCATCCCCTACCCACTCTGAAATCTTCCTTTCTGGCAGGCGCCTTTGCAACTGGCCTCAGCACCACTAGCAAATTTTCAGAATGGGTGGGGGGTGGGGGCAGCGTGTTGGCCCTGCTCCGTCCCCTGCCCCCTAGTGGTGCTCAGGCCACTTGCAAAAGACAACCCCCTCCCCCCCCACACTAGAGTCCAGGGCCCACACTCAACTGAGCCCCCTCACTCCATGGTAGCTATGTCCCGGCACCCCACAGCCAGACAGGGAGAGTACCCTATGACCAGAGGCACAGTTATGTTGGAATGGGCCCTGCTGCTGAAAATGAAATAGGGCCTCCCCCCCAGCTGCAAGGGGTGCTGCACCTGGGGTTTGTGGGCCTCAGGGCAACTGCACCGCCTGTCTCTACTATACCAGTGCCCTTACCTCTGGCAGAGAACTCCACTCCCTGGCTGTACAGCTGAGGCCAGGAAAGAGATCAAGCACAGCTATGACTATTATTGTGCTATGGATACCTGTCTCCCTGGTAAGTGCTGCTGTAACGCACTCTACGTGGGGCTACCCGTGACGACGGCTTGGAAACTGCAGCTGGTGCAGAATGCGGCGGCCCGCCTCCTGACGGGGGTGGGTCGATGGGACCGGTTCTCCATTCTCTGCACTGGCTGCCAATAGCTTTCGGGGCCCGATTCAAGGTGTTGGTACTTGCCTATAAAGTCCTAAACAGTCTAGGCCCTACCTATCTGTGGGACCGCCTCACTCCCCGGGTCTTGGAGCAAACCCTGCGGTCGTCCGGGGACGCCCTCCGCGAGGTCCCCCGAGCCTTTCGGGGGGCCATGCGGGGGAGGGCGTTCTCGGTGGCCGCACCACAACTGTGGAACTCCCTTCCGGTGGGGGCCCAGTTGGCCCCGGATCTCCCCTCGTTTAGAAGAATGCGTAAGACCTGGTCCTTCCGTCAGGCGTTTGGCGAGGGAGATGGGTGAGTGATGGGGCTTTGTGGGTTATTTTTGTCCTCCTTTTATGAATGGTTTTAATGGATGACTGTTTTAATATGTTTTTAGTTTTATTGTAGTTTTATCTGGTTGCTATTGTAAGCCGTCCTGAGCTGCCTGTGGCAGGAGGGGCGGGGTACTAAAACAATTAAAATAAATAAATTAAATTAAATTAATATTTCACTCAAGTTGCATTCACATGAGCCTTTTTTCCATCTCTTCATTTTCTTACATAAAAGATTATAATCTCACTTTTAAAATGTTCCAACATTCTCTCCCCTGCTCTAAAAATTACCCCCTATTGCAATGGCCGCTGCTAGGTATCCCATAATGCTGCACAGCTCTGCACTGACACCGATTGCCCGCCCCGCTTTTTAAACGGGCCACGCTGGGTGGGGGATTTGGTGTGCGTGCCGGCACGGGGGCAGTGTGGAGGGGGCAGGTGTACATGGGCGCACACCCATCCCCCATGCATCCCCATGCACAGAGCAACCAGTTTTCACCAGTTGCTCCGTGCATGAGCGATGGGTGGAGGTGTGTGGGCATGCGTGTTTCGCAGGAGCACGCACACAGGCCCACTGTGCAAATGAGGCTCACCCATGCATGCCCACACAGGTCCTTGCATGAGCATGCATGGGTGCGTCTCATGGGAAAAGGGCCTCTGGCGCAGACCGACTGACAGCAGAATTAACCCTTTCGCACATTATGAAAAATATATGTGATAAAGTTAGCACAATTGTTACTAGATTTGGGGGTTAATTTTGGGGGACTAGACAACCATGACACCGACTGCATCTTGCATCTTAATTCTTTCACGTGTTAAAAAAAAGGGGGGGGGGTTGGGGGGGTGAGATTCCTCCTGACTTCTTAGGCCATTTTTAGACAGACAATGTTGTGGGGGCGGGTCCGTGCGCGCTTTGTGGAGCGCGCACACACGTGCGGTGGGTGGGGGAGGGTTTAGACTGCGGCGGATGGATGTGTGCTCAGTGTGTGTTTTCCCGGTTGCTCTGTGCGGGGAGATGGGTGGAGGTGTGGGGGTTGCCGGAACATAAACCCACCCACCGCCACTTTGAAACGGGTGGTACCACACATGTCCACTGGGTAGACTTGTGTGGTACCGTCTGGTCTAACAATGGCCTTAGTGTCTCATGTGAATGCAGCCTCAGTATCAAGTCCACTAACTACTACCCCATACCTCCTACCCTGCAATGGAGAACCCTGGGGCTCAGGCTGGATTTGGGATAGTAGCTGGGATCAGGCACTGGGCAATGCCTGGACACCCTCATCTACATCAAGGGCTGGGGATCACGTTCAGTTCCTTAACATCCAGAATGCCCTGCAGCTTCAGCCCAGTTCAGGGGACATTTCAACCTACCTAACAAAGTTACCAAACCTACTCCAGGCAGAGATACGGCTATGAAAGTGGCCACCCAAGTAACCCAGTCACTTGCCACCTTCCTAGGTTCAAAGCCATGTTCCTGGTACTCCCGTTTTTGACTGCCCACAAGGCTCTCGGAGCTTCCACTGAGTCCCCCAAGCAGCAGCGCTGGCCAAGGGCAGGGAGGGAGGGAGAGCGAGAGAGAGGCTTCTCCACTCCCTGAGTCAGCAGTTGTGTGACCCAGCAGGCAGCAGTGTAACGATTTCATCATTTCCCACCAAAATTGAATTAGTTTGAAGCCAAAATCAGATTTGTGAGCCTAGCGCTCTTGACAGCAAACCCTTTACTTTGTCAGGCAGCTGTTAGCTGTCTCCCTTGGAGCCCCCTAGACGACGAAGGAGGGGCTGCCCAGGACAGTTACAAATGGATGCCAGCACTGGCCGCTCCGGGCGTGTGTAACTAAGTCACCCGCTCCTGGAGAGCAACCTGCATCCCTGCAGCGACTGACAGAGAGCTCAAGGAGAGCAGGAAAAGAATAAAAAGAATATGAAGGGGGAATAAGGGACTTGAGAGGAAACCCAGTAATAGTTCACAAGTTCCACGCAGTAGGATGGCAGAACATCTAGCGGATTTCTAGACTGATAACCCTCGACTCCTCAGCAACGAATACCTCAGAAGGAAGTTTCTCAGGGGAAGCGTACCACAATGGGCTCTTTTACTGGCTTCCGACCACAGCAGACTCCAGCACAAAGGGATGAACACAGTCTATTTTGGGACAGCTTCGTGGTCCTGTCCCCACATCTCTGCAAACCCACGCCCAAGTCTTGCCACTATTCCAGTTCGAGGCAACTACCACCCTACCCTCACCCTACCCCGACCGCAGCCTTCCCTATTTCTCTCCTGGGCTCCTCTGAGGTCTGCTCAGCAGTTCTGTCAATGCCTCTCTCTCCTGACCTGGGCCTCCTGCTATTCTCCAGCTCCTTCCGCATAATGTACACAGAGCTCTGTTAATGCCCCGTTTCTTCTGTCCTGCACACCCCTGCAACCAGAGACCTGAGTTCCCACCAGCTCTGCCAATACCCCTGCAGGCCCCCTCCTCTCCTGTTTAGAGCACAGATTGTATTTAATGACTGAATACCCAACCTGGACTAGTTGGAAAATGAACAGGTTGTTTGATTGTGATCTGACAATGTCTGCAAGCCCAGTGCACAGAGCAGAGAGGCTGGTGCATTAAACCATCTCACCACCCTCGCTGTAGATAAGGGACTGAATTCAGCCGTGGTAAGTTTTCCTGCTTATGTTTAGGCTGTGTTCGGCCCACTAGGCTAGATCCTCAACTGACATAAGTCAGCATCTACTTTAAACAGAGCTATGTTGATTTACTCCTGCCAGGGATCTACCCCCCACAGCTTTCCCCGCAGCTGTGAGATCTGCCCAGACCAGGTCAGCTAATATTGGGAGTAGGAAAAATAGCCTCCTTGTGACCATTTATATTTTATATCATCGTCTGGAAAGAAACCCAGCAATAGTTCACAAAGCAAGCAGGCTCCACCACACCCTGCCTGGCTACAGACTTAGCACAATGAAACAGGCAATAAAGCAGTCGTGTTTGTGTTAGCAACAGCCCGTGGGAAATGCTCCCCTCGGGATAGGCAAGCAACTCTCCCTTGATTGAGAAAGAGCCTCTCTGGGATTACAGCCCTGGCCTGGCTCGCTCCCAGATCCCCAGGGGCGACAGTTTGCTATTAATTGCCCTCAAAACCAGACAAGTCAGTAGTGTCTTGCACACACCTACATACAGGGAGACTCCTCTCAGAGCCAGGGCGCCCATGTCCTGCCCCTTCTCATCTGCGGTCTCCTGAACAGCAGGCTATGGGGGAGCTACTCGCCTATACTATTCACAGGCACCCACACACCCCTACAGCCCAGGGAAGGAGAGTCCCAGGTTTATCGGAAGCAGCATGGCAGATTGGCATTCACTCTCAGGAAGGGTGTAGCTAGGACAGGCAGTGCAGATGTACTGGCACCCACACACCTGGGGAAGCTGCGTCCCCTGCTGCCAGAAGAGAGCGTGGGGGTGGGTGGGGGATTCCACCTTCTGCACCAGAGCCAATTCCAACCTAGCTATGCCCCCGACTAGGAGAGGGCCCCATCATGACCTGGGCATTGCTATTTCATCCCACCACAGCTGTTTCAATCACACAGACCACCACCAATTAGGTGGCAGCCCTAGCTAGGATCCTCCTGCCAGTAAGGCCTCATCCCTTCGAAGGGGTACAGATTCTGTTCCTTAGTTTTTTCACCATGCACCACAGTTTGACTCTGTGGCTACTGGGAAAGGAAGACTCAGGATGGAGAGACTGGAATGAGAGTGGCCACCAGTCACTTCCCCATCTCCCAAGCCTGGCCACTTTCTAATCCTTTTCGATTAGAATCGGGCCCAGACAGGATTCTAGCAGACCATCACCAAGGAATCCAGGCTGCAGCTGGCTTGCTCCCAGAAATCGCCAACATTAACATTCCAGGAGAATTCCAGGCTTATTGGAAGCTGGCCAAGAAGCAGGGAGGGAAGGAGCACAGCTTGAGGCAGCCACACAATGTGGAGGACACAGGTTCTCCAGGTATTGCAGAGATGGCAGTGGAGAATAGGGTATCAAAAATAAGAGAGAGGTTCTACCCAGAGTGTGTTGCAGGCAGGGCCACCCCACACACAAAGCCCAGAGCCCGTTTGACCCCAGCCCCTCCCTCACATACAGCCAGCAGCTTGAAGAGAAGAGCAGGAAGGAGGCATTTTTTAGACGGCGGAGGGTTCAAATCCTGGCTCCCTGTGAGCATGGTGCATGTCGGTGCTGACAGTTATAAGGGGGATCCTGAGGCATCGATGAGGGGTAGACATATATGTACATCCCCTCCGAGGACCTTCCAGTACAGTGCCCTGAGAACAGAGAAGCAGAACATAGGCAGCAAGCTTTCCAGGAGCCGATGTGCTGAGACTAAAGGGCCCTGGGGAACTCCCAAAATCTCTTGCTCACCCCCATCCCTGCCCCAGCCCTACAAGCCTTAATTTCTTCCCAAATCTTTTCCCTGTTGTTTGCTCTGCCCACAGTGAGACCGCCCTGGCACTCTGTATCACCATCCTGAGCTCCACAGGCCAGGGGCTCCTGTCAAGCCACAGTGCCTCCATCCCAAACACCAAGTGGGAGAACGGCTGTCTCTTGCTCCAGGAGGTAATCTTCCCTGCACTTCCTTTCATCCCGTTACCAGGGTTAGCTCTCTGGAGCACGTTGGTACTCTGATCAGCAAGAGGATTAGCTCCCCCACATCCTTTTTCCCCAACCCATAAACACCCCACCCCAAGATCTCCCCGGAGGGATTTGAGTCCGGCAGTATCACTGGATAACTGCAGTGCTGGTTACCTTCCCAACCCCTGGATCTCAGTATCAATGTTTCCCCACAGCTGCTCTGCCAAGCAGTTCAGGGGAGGAGTCAGGGACCTCATGTCCACATTAGCCCTTTCCGCCATCCTGGCTGAGCAGGATCTGGGGCTAGTTACAGTCTCAGAAAAGCTAGAGCAGGCTCCCCAGCCTCAGCCAGGACTCCAGTTCCCACGCAGAATTCCAGAACCAAAAAGCTTTGGCTCTGCTACAGCCAGCCCAGCATGAGGAGGAGGAACTACAGAAGGGAGGCGAAGGGGAGCTCCTCAGACAGCCGTATCTCTGGCTGAAGGACACCAAGTAGGCCAAAGGGTCCTGCAAGTCTGCAGTCGTTTGCTGTGCTATTTTTGTCCAGCCTCCTCAGCCCTCTAATCATCTCTCTCCACCCAGTATTTAACTACACGGGAGTGGGACAAAACTGACACCCACCACGCTGAGACTGGCAGCAGCGTTCACTGTGCTGGAAGGAGTCAGAGAGGGGACTGGGAAATAGATTGTCTTGTCTCTCTAGACAAGTCAGCCACTGCCATTACCCAGCCCTGTGGCTCTGGTTGTCTGTCAATGATAAACGACTAGGTTAAACCAAAAGCCAGAGGAGCTTCCCACACAAAGCCATGACCTCATCTCATAGGTTCGGCTTCAAGTTGTTGCTCTGCCGGCCAACTAGACATTCTACAGCCTCTTCTCACTTGTAACTATTGGTCTCTCTGAGAAGACAGCAGTCAGGGCATGCCCACAAGCAGGGACCCGTGTTAGCTGTGTTTTCTCCATTGGCAGCACAAACTGGAACTCGGATCCCTTCCCATGAAAGACTGGGATACACAAGGCACTCACTGAGCATAGGAGTTCATCTGTACAAGAGACAAGCCTTTTTAGGGGCAAGTCCCAGAACGTGGAACAAACTCCTATAGGAACCTTCATAAATCTCCCAACTACTTTGGCCCCATCTCTTACATTGGTGATCAGCACAGTAAACACACTCCCTCTATATCTCAAACCTCATCACCTTTTGCTCCAAGTGCAAGGTGCATAATTTCCAACTTGCCTTGACAAGAGAAACTCTTAGGAGCTCATAATTCTCCTTCATACACATAACAAAACCCTTACAAAGGGGTGGGGTGGGGGATTCAGTTCTGTCTTTTAATAAATGTAATGAGTTTATAGTTTTAATAAGTTTTGATTTTTTTATGGTTTTAAATGTGTTTACCGATGTTGTGCGCTGCCCCAAGCTGCCATTGCAAGCAGGAGGGTGTGGGCTATAAATACATATAAATAAATAAATAAAATACACTGCACACACAAACGCCTCTGGAGAGAGGAAGACAGAGAGATGAACCACACGTGAGAGGTTAGTCACCCTGCTTATAATACACTTCTGTAAAATGTTCAAATAGCTATAGTGATGGGTGTCAGAGAAGAAGTTATACGTAAGGACAAGAAAGAGGAGGAAATATAAACACTTACTGAGTTGATGCAACCCAGTTCCTTGTTCAAGAGCCAGGGCAGCGAGAGCTTTCCCTCCCCACGGTAGCAAGATTGGATGCGATCCTTGATTTTGTCCTTGATCTTCTTCAGATTGAAGAGACAGAGGACAGACTCCTTGGGTGGCTTGACCCTGTTCTTCTGGCCCTGTGAGAAGATGGTGAAGAGGATATCCTCTCGCTCAGAGATGCCCAGTTGCTTGGCCAGTGCCTTGCCGGGCTTGCTGAGATAAGCATCCTGGATCAGGCGGTACTCGATGCCATCCCGCACACAGCCAATTGGGAATTCCACATAGGAGTAGAATTTTGGATCATCCACGCACAGTCGGACAATCTTGGAGGTGAAGAACTGCTCTCCGGTGGAGTCAGGTGAGGTGAGCTGCGTGTCAAGCTGCAGGGTCAGGTAGTAGACAAACTGTTCACTGCTAAAACTGTAGATGTAGTAGATATCAAAGGTTGGAAACTTGGAAAGGGTGTCCGAGGGGATCTTGAGCTGGGAGGAGACAAACTCATCCTGGTAAACAAAGCCAAACATCTCTGCATTCTCCTCATTGGCCATCAGCTTGCGGCTTGAGAGGGTGGGGAAGTACTCTGACTTGCCATCAATGGGTGTACCGATGAAGAGCTTGTTATGCCCATTGGGCACCTCGATGATGACTCCTGACATGGTGCCTGACTCGTTGACGCTGGAGAGGTAGTGCTCCTTGCGGTGGTGTGGCTCACCCAGCTTGAAGAGGTCATCCAAACGCAGGAACTGGCAGATGCCCTGGGAGGCACTGCCACAGGCGATCAACCGGTTCCCAGAGTAGTCCACTAGCAGCAACTTGTTAACATTGTTGGTGGTGACCAATCCGTGTGGGCAGGACTGGACACTGGGTGGTGGGTAGCACTTCTCATTGTCATCCACAGGCCCTGTAACATGGGTGCGCAGCAGCGTCAGGTTGTTGGAGAGCTTGTAGATCCGGTTGATGGCGCCCACATATACCTCCCCTGTTTTGTTGTGGACTACCAGGTGCGTCAAACTCCAGTCTGTCACCTGGAAAGTCCTAAAGGGGGAGGAAGACTTGGGGGTGCCTTCTGACAGTGGCAACCAGGCACTCCCCAGAAGCAGCAGGGTCCAGATGTTGACGGACAGGTGGTGCTTGAGTCGCAGGAGCCACATGGTGGCAGCGTCACATCCGGCAATGACCGTGCACAAACCCAGCCACAAAATAAATAGAGGTGAACCAAAGAGAGAAGGGGAAGGGAGAGGGCTGGGGGGGGTCAATGGGCTGAGGTCTCCTCCGCTTCCGTCAGGCTCCACATTCAGGGCATTGTGGGTACTGGCAGCCTGCTCAGCCCTAGAGGGAAAGAGAAAGTAGAGGGTTAGACAAGCCTTTGGCCAGCTCAGGCTGCAAAACAAGACCTTTTTTTCATAGTTCACCCCAGTCCCACACCTAGCTCTCAAGAGGTTTATTATTATTTACATAGTACTTTGTGTTGAGTGTGCATTACAAATCTTATCTCCTTCAGATCAGAACAAACCTGTGAAGGAGATCATTATTATATCCATTTTACAGATGGATAACTGAGGCCAAGAGTTAGTAACTTGCCCAAAGCCACTTAATGGGTTCCTGGCTCAGATGGCTTTTGAACTCTGGTCTTCCATGTCCAAGGTCAACACTTTATTCGCTAGGTTATGCTGGCTCTTCAGTCCAATGCATTCAAATGCAGCACCTTCCTCCCAAATACAAGTAGGCTACAGCTTCTAAGAAACTTCTCCACCTGTTCCCCCACCCAAGGAATAGAGGGTGCCTCTGAAACCAGGCTCAGGATGTCCCACTCCAATGGGAAACATGTAGACAGCAGTTTAGCACAGCTCTGATGGATCATCCCCACTTAGAGCGCAAGGCAGACTGCGTCATGCCTGCCAGACTAACTTAAAAGATTCCTCTCTGCCCTGTGTCATTGCCCCAGAACTTGCTGGCAGCTGGATCTCCAACCAAGCCGTGAACAGAACGTAGGTCAGTACGAGGCTGCCAGTGCTCTGCCATCCATGATACACTTGAACCCTGCAAGGGACTTGCTTCTTCCAGTGGATAAATGACCTGCCCTTCTTCAGCCTCCCTACCCTGGGAATTACAGGACCCTAGATCTCTACACATGCCTTAAGGCCACAAGGCCAACTTAGAGGCAGAGGGAACAGAGTATAAATATTCCAGCTCTTTTGCCAACACAAAATTCACACACACACAATGACAAATCATCCCCTGGTGGCTTTGTACCCAACCTCACCTGTGCAGGGCTGTCCATTTCACACCCACCACTCTGAAAGAAGGAGCCCTCCACAGCCTCCTCTTAAAGAGGACATTTGAAACCACCACACAAGCTTCTCAGAGCCCTTCCCTCCCGCTTTCCTTCCCACGGCTCAGCATACTGAAGCCTTCAAAGCTTTCACTGCATTTCACCATTTACCTAATTGGACTTTAATGTGCTGAATGGCTGGTCATTAAGGAGATTTTACTTCTATAAAGACAGAGAGAGAAAACACAGAGAGAGAAGGAGAGGGACTTTCACAAATGACGGGAGAAATAAATGGTGACAATTTACAAGGCGGGAGAGTGGCTGCATCCGAGGAGAAGGGACTGTGCATCAGGGCTCCAGGATCTATTCCCAGCTCTGCCACTGATGTGTTGTGCGACCCTGAGTGAGTCACTTCTCCCACCCTCTTTGTGCCTCGGTTTCCTCTGCCCGCTTCACAGGGAGGCTGGGATGATTAATATTGGTGTTAATGTGCTTTGGGATGATGCGAGGAAAGCAGCTGCAGATTCAAAATCTTATCCTCTAGTCGGGATATTAGTTACCCTGCCTATTCAATATCTTAAGTGCAGCCAGGTGCCCTGCTGCACATGCCTGCCATCCCCAGTGTGACCAGCTCAGGAGAGGTCACACAGAGCACCCATTTTTAGGCAGGAATAACAATGCAGGACAGGGAGCTCAAGACCCAGAAGGGCTCTAAGGGAGGGAATCCAGGGGTAAAACCAGACAGGACAGTAGTGAGGCACCTCCCCAACCTGGGGAGGGAAACTGCAGCTGCCACTCTCCAGGTGGGCTGGGGCACTGAACAGATGTGCCTGCGACCCCGGGCGGCTGGAGAGTCATCCCACCGCCCCCACACCCCAGGTAGAGCAGGGGACCACAACAAATGTGTGGGCAGGTGGCCCCGTATGGCAGGGGCCGAGCAAACGTGCGGGCCCATGTTGGTCTGTATGGGCAGCGCTTGGCCTGGGATCGTCGCTCCGATTTGGGCCCAGGGCACATCCCAAGACAGCTGCCTGCCAACCCCAGGGCAGATGGGGGCCAAAATCTGGCAGCGGGCCAGCAGATGAGTAGCTGTGTGCCATCGTTCCATCTGTTTTTACCCCAGGTGACAGGGAAACCAGTTACCTTCTAGCAAGGAGTGGTGACAGGTTGGGCCAAAAACCAAAGCTCTGGGGCCAGTTCTGATTAAACTAGCCTTAGGCCTTGTGGACTAAATTAAAGCGGTTTCCGCTTTTGTTCCCTCTTGCTGGAGTCAGCACACTCCAAAATAGGTCCCATAGGAGGAAGCCCTTTCCCCAGGCCTGGCAGGGTGCGCATCTTACAGGCAACCAGTGCCACCTTAGGCCTAAGCACAAACCCAGCAACCTCAGCAGCAGCTGCTGTCCGGTTAAAACAAAGTCACAGTGTTGTACCCCATGCTCTCACACAAGCCACAAAGAGGGAAGTGGCTCAGTGACTCCTCCAGACAGGGAGCTTAGCTTCCACACAAATCAAGGATGTGAGAGAAGAACTGACATCATGAGAATTTGACTGCAAATTTGTGCCTAAGCGACACTCAGGGTATTTTCAGACGTTACGAGATGACGGTCAACCACGGGGAATTCCCACATGGTGATCCTGGTCTCGTAACATCTGTTGGGGGGAACGGAAGTCCACCCCCAGATGTTCACCCCCGTGAATCACGGAGGGGAATCACATTCACCACACGAACGGCGGCCCCGGTGGGAACGGCGCCGTTTGCATGGTGAATGCAATCCCCCCGTGATGAAGAGGACCGTCACGTCTGTCCCCAGACCACGGCCTGGAATCCGCAGTGGGATTCCGGGCCATGGTCAATGCCGGTGGGGGGGGTGGGGTGGCCGGGCGTTGCGGCTGCATTGGCCGCGGCACCTGCCCGTCTCCTGGAGGGCGGGCGGCCGGGACAGCGTGGGGGGGGCTGTGCAGCCGCACGTTACACCGCACAGCTCGCCCCCCCGCCCCCACGGATTCCCCACCAGGATCGGCCACCGCGTCTGTTTGCCATTACGCAGTGGCCCCGGCAGGGAATCAAAGGGGTGATTCCGTGCCGGGGCTAATTGGCCCCGGCACGTCTGAAATCACCCTCAGTTGTACGTACCCCATAGAGCATATGCCCCACCACACACACACACACATATGCATACCCACACACACACTAGGGTGGCCAGATATGCAAATTCTGGAGGACACTTATGAGAAATACAGGTTGCAGAGATGCAGTAGAGCCAATGCAGCCCTGCAACCTGTATTTCTCATAAGTGTCCTCTAAAATTTGCATAACTGGCCA
>QEPC01000381.1:947891-965786 GCA_003113815.1 Sphenodon punctatus
GCACACACACACACACACACACACACACACACACACACACACACAGAGGCCCACCTGCTCCTCACACACACACACACACTTGAGTCTACCTGTTTCACCACCACCACACACTCAGGGCTACCTGCTCCCTCCACCCCACCCCCCAGGTAATCCTCAGGGATAAAGCCCTGCAGAGAGCTTTCCTCTCCCCACCACACATCACACTTTGTTCCTGCTTTTTTATTTACTGAGGTGCTATGGGGAAGAGTTACCTCTTGGAGAAGCAGAGCTCATTTACTGGCTGCTGGGGATTTATAGCCATCCACACCAGGGATAATGGAAGTCGTCTATCACCCCCCAAACAGCGGGAGGAGAGGCAAATCCCTCTGCCACCTGCATGCAGAGATGCCAGCAGCAAGAGCTGCAGCAGCAAAACTCTTTAACCTTAAGAGAAAGCTACCTGGGAAGGATCAAATTTCAGTCTCAATATTAGGGAAGGGCAAATCCCACACTTTACTGGTTAGTGCAGGAGACAAATGCCAGATCCAATATCCCTTCCTCCATTCCATGCGGTTTGGTTGCAAGCCAGGGAGGGATCTATGAGAAGCTCAGGGTGGAGAACGTCTCACAAAAGGCAGCCAGCCTTGTACTATTTCAGCATTGCTAGCCTCATGCAAGCGCAGGTCACCTCTGGATCCGAAGCCCATCTCAGAGCGCCCATCTGTGCTAAGCAAAACCCAAAACCTCAGCCTCTTGTGCTGGGTTTCTAAGGAGACCATGGGATAACTCTTCCACCGATTGAAGTCAATGGCAAAACTCCCATTGACTCTAACAGAGGACTGCACCCAGGGTCTCTTGTTCCGCCTTAGGAGGGAGAGGCTTCTGACCACCGTGAGTGACTTTTGGTGAGGAGGGGAGCGAGCTTCAACGTTTTGCTGGTTCTCCTTTCATATGTTTTTTCCTCCCTCTTTTTACCTTCCCCTCTTAAATTGTTTTAAATTGATTTTTTTATATAGTGTTTTATTGTATTTGAAATGCTGTAAAGCACCCTGAACACCATCTGGCGGAGAGGCGCTGCATAATCAAATATTATTAATATTATTATTTGTTCCTCCAGAGGCTCCTCAGATAAGTATTTCCAAAGGCTGCAGCAGGGCAGGGACAGCCACACATCCCATCCTGGATCCTTGGCTCAGGCCACACAGGGAAATCCTCTGGCAGCCCATAAAGATGCCTAGGATTCCCCATAGCAGCACAGGCAGGGAACAGAACCTTCAGACAGCTTCTCAGCTCTGCCAGGATTGTGTGACTGTGTCCCCTTCCATCCCATGAAATAAATCCAGCACTGGCTGCATGCTAACAAGGACAAAAGTGCCCCAAGAACATCAGGCTGTGGCCACCAGAGGAAACAAGATGCATAGAGGCTGACAGGCCGGAATGGCAAAAGCTACAATTCCCCAGCACAGCAAACTGTATAAGCAGCTAAACCCCCTCCAACAAAGTTACTTCAGGGCGTTTTCAGACGGACATTTATCCCGGGATAATTGCTTTAATCCCGGGATGCCCTGTCCATCTAACGCAGTCAACAGTGATTATTATCTCGGAATAACAAAAATATCAGGGTGTTATAAAACCCAATTCACTGGGGTTTATAACACCCACGTGTTAAATTATCCTGGGATAATGTCCATCTGAATGACTATCCAAGGATAAAAACTATTCCGGTGATTAGCGCCACAGAGTCCAACAGCAAGACCTGACAGCCTCTCTAGGCTTTTTCTGCCTCTATGGTATCTAGGAGTATATAACTGTGGGGCAATCATATTACCACCGTCATCCTTCAACAATGCATCATGGAGCGCCAAGTTTATATACTCGCAGAACAAAGGGATGAGTTTCCATTTTCTTCAACTCAGAAAACAGAAAAATGAAGAAAATCAGATTTTCTTCAATCCCAGAAATCAGTACACTGAGCATGGACGAAAAGCACCATGGGACTGAAATTAATCCGGGAGTCTCTAATCACCAGGATAATTCAATGTGCTGTTCACATGGCTATCCCGGAATAAAGTTATCCAGGGATAGAAATGTCCATCTAAACAGGTACCACTTTGTTGTTATTTATTTATCTATCATATTTTTATGCTGCCCCATTCTGCATATGCATCTCGGGGTGGCTAACAACATTATAAAAACACATAAAAACATACTTCAACATTAAACTATCCCAACCAAGAAGAACTCCCACCCTAACCCAACCCACCCACCACCCACCTCCCTCAGCAAAGGCCTGGCGGAACAGACAGGTCTTACACTGTCTACGGAAAGAGGGGAGGTCCGAGGCCAGACAGACCTCCAGTGGGAGGGTTCCACAGCCGCGAAGTGGACACCGAGAATGATATTATCCCAGGATAATAATCACCGGAGATTATTCTAATTATCCCGGGATACTCTGTCCGTCTGAAAACGCCCTCATTCTCACCTAATGAGGAACGAGTCACCTGGAAACAGGGCACGGCAGCACAAAGCTGTTGCATCCCAATCCCCTTGGGCAAACTTCCTCAGCCATCTGCCACCGGTTTGGTAGCACTATGCAGATTCCCACGGCATAGGCTCTGTAGTGCGGAAGCAATCAGTTCAATGCATTCTGGAACTCAGTGGCCATGAGCTATGAAAGGGCCAGAGAACCCAGTGTTTGCTCAGGAAGGGAAGAGACAGTGCCCCTTTCCTATTGGATGGCCATAATGTTACCCACCTGACCCCCAAAAGGCCCACCCTTCAGCATGATGAAATAAAGAGCCATGTTCTTATTGTAGAGTTAGCTTTCTGTTGAATAACACACAGCAGAAGTTTCTTCAAAACAGAACTTTACTAAGAGCTCAGAAGACATGCTTCCATACTGTACAGACTGCGTGGGACAAGATGGAGGACAGAGAGAGGAGAAGAGGGGGGGGGGGGGAGGGACTGTTTCATCCCCTGACCCTCCCATATTAAGCTTGCAGGGCTTGCAATTGGCTTTTGCTCGTGACTTGCACAATCCAACAGTTCTCTCCCTGTCAGCCAGCCTGCAAGCCTCCTCCCATCCAGTCTCTCTGTGGACTTCCAAAGGGGCTGCAGTGCCCCTGGGTCCATGGTACAAATCTTCAGCATAAGCTAGGACTGCATCCCGTGCGCACCAACATGTTCTCTGGCTCCAAACTTCAACAGCCCCCTTCCTGCAGCTGGGCCACATGCTTTTACAGCTGCCCCCTCCACTGCAGGGACAGGAGAGCCCCTGAGCTGCCTGAAGCAGGGAGGCTCAGCAGCACACAGGTGGGGGAAGGTCACCATGACCTTTGCTTTCCTGGTGCCAAAGCGCCCCCTGCACTGAGGCCTGCACGAGAAGCACTCGGCAAAGACTCAGCAAGTGTACGGCAAAGAGCGGGACTGGCCGAGCTCCATGTTGGGAACGATTCAGAGCACACAGTGCCTCAGTCCCTACACATTCATTCTCTGCAGGGGCCTTTGCCACCAACATTCCTTCCTTCTCCTTGGAAGCATCACCCACCCCCACACACCCTACCTTCTCCAGCACCCAAGCTCAGGGTTTAAGCGCACATCAATGCCCACCAAGCAGCACAGGCAGAACTAAATTTAAGCTCCATCCAGCATCCTCAGAGCAGCAGCCCTGTTAGCTCTTCTCCGGCACACAGGGTAATTCAAGCAAGGCTTTGGCTTGCATTTCCAATGGTAAGTGCAATTCTAACCAGCCCACGCAGCTTTCTCCAGCTGAGCGAGTGCCAGGTTCAAGTTGCACTTGCTTGCCGTTTGCTTCACAGACAGTCCTCATGGCCCTAACCCCTCCATCCAGCTCCGAAAGGTGCCAGCCAAGGGCAATGATCATCTTCCCCCCAACCTGCAAACCCCTTGCGCCGCATGGTGCGGAATGGCAAAACGGGAACTCTTTATCCATTTTACTATAGCACCTGCCACCATGATACCTATGCCTTTTATAAATATGAAGGTGATTTATCCACAGGCGAGAGGTCGGGAAATATCATCCTGAGTCAGATAATGAAACTGAGGCCCAAACAGAGCAAGTGATTCCCAGAGCCATGCAGGGAACCAGTGGCAGAACTAAGACTGGAACCCACCATCTCCTGGCTCCCAACTCACCACATTAGCCTCTAGGATCCCCTCTCCTTGCAACTAAGCTAAGCACATCCACCTACAAATTCTCAATTTCCTGACTGTATCCCTTTCTTCCTATGTTCCCATCTCCTTGTCTCCCTGCCTTTGTCCATCCTAAATTATAAACCCCTCAGATCAGGGACCTCTTTCTAATTACAACTGTTCAGCACCGGTTATATAAATAATAACTAATCATAATAATGATGGTGATGATAATAATAATTAACTACAAGCCCATCCTTCTTCCTCTTTTTTAGTTTTTCTTTCATACAGTTGTGCCCCCTCTTAAAGGGGGGAGTCGGGGTATATGTGCCATTCATTCAGTTCCCACAAATGCAATGCAGTCTCAGAAGCACCTTCCCCAGCTGAATGGGGGCTCTAGCGGGTTATAGCATTACCAACCATGTTTTCAGTCTGGCTTTCCTGCCTCACCTTCAAGACAATATAAAACGTCTCTCTCCCGTGAGGCAAAAGATCCTCTGCCTAACAGAGAGGCCTCTCAGACCCCAGGCTCCACTATCGTAATGGGGCTTTGCAGCAGGGAGCCTATCCCATGCAGTGTCTGCCTTCCTCTTATTTCCATCAAGTCCATTCCTATCACTTTGACTGAGCTAAGTGGCTGATCTTATTCCTGTGAGCAGCAGGGTGCAGATTGCAGTGCGCACGTGAGAGAGCTTACAGTGCAATTGCACTGGCGCAATAACACAACTTGTATTGTTAATATCAGCGTAACAAATCCACAGCTAGCTAGGACTTCACAGGGGGCTCAGAAGGAACGTCCCACATGGCAACGGTGGGGGTAGATTCTCCACCCAAGAACCTCTCTCTTGACCTAAAGGAGGAAGGATAGTGTGAATGATTGCCCTGCCTTGCCTCCATACCCAATCTATTCTTACCTTGACGGTTCCTGCCCACCCTAGGCTGGTCTTCTTGGCTTCTGGACTCTGCCTTTATTTCTCAACCCTGACTTCTGGCTGCACCCTGGACAGATGCCCTTCTTGGACTGACCTTCTGACCCATGAGCCCTCGAATGCTCTTTACCATAATTCCTGTGTCCCCTCAAGCTCAGGTGCTCGGTTCCTGGGCCTCCGCCTCGCACCTGACAATCCACATTTACTAACCATTTTCACAGCTATCTAGGCCAGGGCTTAGGAGACAGGAGAAGGCAGTTTTGACTTCATCTAGGTGGGAGCGCGGGTAGTAGTGCACACAGGAGCACTAAGGAGAGCATTACATTATTTAGTAGTCTAAATAAGGGTACTGGGTACTTTACAGCCTGGTAGAACCAAGGCACCCATCACAATCTAAATCGGACAGAGCTAATAATGACAACAGACCATGGCAGTAGTGTGGGAGGGAGGGGCCAATAAGCAGTGAGGGGTGGGTCAGCAGTAGGCCAAGTAAACTCTTACAGGTAAATACAGCATCAGGAGAGCGATGCTTCTTTAGAGGATGTGGAACATGCAGAGTCTCTTCTTTACTGCCACAGTTCCAAAACTTTCTGGACCAATGGAGCCCTCTCACCACAGAAATTTTCTTGTGGAGTCATCACCATGCATCTACAAAAAATGACCATGGTCCAGACATGTTTATTATGGTCTGGTCAGAGTTGCACACGGCAGGTGGCTTTGGTCCCCAACAGCACCATGGTCACCTCTGGGTATGACCAGCCAGCACACGCACATTATAGTCATCCTGCCCACTCCCCAGAAATGGGCCCACCACCTGTAGAGACCAAGACTTATTTTTGCTGTAGTTGTGGCCAGTTCCACAGACCAGCGGTGGACCACTCACCGTGGCCTTGTAGAGCACCAATATGGTGGCACAGATCACATTCTGGGAGCCACTTCTGGTCTACCCATTTTTGGTTTGTAGGTTCTGGCAGCAAGTAGATCACACCAGCCCAGAGACCAGGATTGGAAAGCAATGGAAGTAGTGATGTGGGTAAAGACGTTCAAAGAGAGTAGTTTAGAATCCTTCAAGGATCATCTTGTGCAGGCATAGACCATCCTGCCTTGGAGAAAAGGGTTGGACTAGAAAGTATCCCACACAGATGTCCGTCCAGATGGGTTTTGAAGGCATTCAACCAAGGAGATTCTACAAACTTTTTAAGCAATTTATTCCATTGCCCAAATGTTCTTACAATTAGGCTTTCCCTAGAGAGGAGGGGGACAGGAGGTGGGAGAAAACAGAGGAGAAGGGCTTAGCACAAAGTAGGGGTGTTACGGAGCATGCGCATGCTGGGCAAAAAGGCATGGTCGATTCCTGTGGCGCTTCTGAGAGCTCCTAAAAACCTTCTTGTTACAGCAGAGTTTTACTATCACAAATGGACTTTAGGTGACTGCTTCATCTCTCTCATTCAGCAGTTTGGCTCTGTGGCAGATTCCCAGAGTCAGTGATTACACTGCCCAATAATACCTACCTAAAGCTATCAAAATGGATTGAAAGAAAGGGTGGGCGTTTATTTTCTTTCAATGCAAAGTAATTTAGGTAGCTGAGGTTTGGATCCCATTAACTAGAGGATCAGGCTCTGCGGTGATTGAATGAAGGGGACGGTTCTGTATTAAAGCGCAGGACAGCTGGTAAATCCAATTTTGCTTCCAGCCCGTAACACACAGCATGGGGGACTGCAAAGGGTGCATGGGCGTACTAGATTTTTGTATGCCCCACTTTAAAACTGGCAGGATAAACACTGAGGGTGCAATCCTCCATCCGTTTAAGTCAATAGCTCAGCTCCCGTTGACTTTAATGGATGGGACATAGCACCCTGCGCATTAACATGGGCCCTCTCCCCAAAATGGCAACAACCTCCCTCATCTCTTAGGTCATTTGCCCAGTAGTGTCCAATCCCTGCTGCATTCAATGTCACCCCGTCACCCTAGTGGGAGGACTCACATAGAAAAAAACCACTATGTCATATCAACCTCACAGAACTGGGCTCATCAGAGTGCCTTATCATATGGATCACTGGAAACGAAATCCAGGAGTCCTGACTCCCAGTCTTATCCGCTACTCTAGTTATTTGAGCAGTCATCAGCCTAGGCCCTGCAGTGCTGAGAACTCTGGTTTACAAACTAAGACCATGATACACACACCGCAGCGCCCAAGTCAGAAAGGGATCTCCAAACGAAGACCTATGACTCTTCCTAGACACATCCACCCCAACACCCCCACCTCCACGCTGTAATGCGTAAGTCTGGAGTGTGAGGGTGCAAAGCACAATGCAGTCCTTGTATGAACCCCAGCACTCACAGCATTGTGGGAGCAGTCGTGAGGTGTAAGGTTCATCTGAGAACAGACTGTGCCCCCAATGCCAATCAGCTGTTAGCACGAAAGAGCTGTTTGTGGGGCACCACCATTCAGCTGCACAGAAGCAACAGCTGATCGACGTGCAGAGCTGGGGCTGGAGCAGACAGTTATGTGGGCAGGGAGTGTAGTAAGGCTCTTTGGTCAATCCTGACTGGTCCTATGGCTCAAGCCAGTCAGAACTGAATGTCACTGATCTAAGGACAACAGACGGAGACAGACAGATGCAAAGAGAGCACAGAGAAACCAAATCTTGCACCCGAACAACATCTGTCCACCCTGACCCTTCCCTTCTAACCCCATAACAACTGGCAGCACCAAATGTCCCCAGCAGCCACCTCCTCCTTCAGGCCCCTCTTTGATGCATCCTGAATGCATCAATGGAAACTCCATTCCCACTGGACACTCAGAAATGTGTTTGCCAACAGGAAGTTAATCCTGTTCCACAAACATGGCCACCATGGATACAGGAGTTTGCAAAACCCTCTAGGCAGACGCCTTGGACCAAAGCCCAGGTCTGTAGTGGACTGCATTATACATTTTTTTTTAAATACACCCAGACCCACTCAGCACGTTAATGCCAACTCAGAGAGCTATGCAAACAAGCCTAAAAATACATTCCATTATTCTGACCGGGCAGAAAAGTAAACAGTTCCGAACTTTCCGCAAGGGAGAAAAAAGCTGGCTCCGGCATGACTCAAGCAGCAGCAAAGCTAGAAGACCAGAGGTACTGTGGGAGAGCTGCCGGGCGGGCGGGCACATTTGTGTGGGTTTGGTTTAGTGTGTGTGCGTGCACGTGTGTTGCACACTCAGCAGGAAACCTGCCATCACAAGAAAAGCTGACACTGCCAACAGGCTCAATCAACCCCCTATTACCCAACACCGCTAGAAAGGAAATTTGCTAACAGTTTCACCTTTAAAGTGGCCAGAAGGCCCTTATTGTTTCAAACCTTGGTCACAGCTGCTGTATCAACTGGATCAGGCTGGAACCGCTGCCTGCCTCACTGCAGTCAACACACACACACACACACACACACACACACCAGGCTTCAAAAGGCCCTTTCATCCAAAAGCAATTGATGTGCCCCATAAATGCCTGAGCCCCACTTGCTTTCTAATAAAGCTCCTGAGAAGGGCTGCCTGCTCCTTCCCAGAGCCTGCTGGGCTCCTCCTCCCAGCATGGCCTGCAGAGAAGCAGGAATGCTGAGTATGTGACTTTCCAGATGCAGCCCTCGCAATCATTTTGGGCAGCAGGAGGGGCAGAACCAGGACGGAATACAAACTAGGCAAGTGGGGGAGGAGAGGAATTCAGGCTGGATACAAAGAGAGACTAATCCGGGATGCTATTCCCGTGCTCCAGGGAGAGGTGTGCCAGAGTGTGGAGGATGACAGAGGAACTGAACAGCCCTAAGGAAATGATGGAAACCCTACTGTTTCAAACCTTTCAAAAGACATTATAGTCAGGAAGGCATGTAGTGTGGTGGATCTGTGCCTTTGTGTGTGCACATTAGTCAGGGTAGGAAGGACTAAGGCATGGGAGACTCCAGTCTGGACAAGTGTTCTGCCACATACTTATTATGTGCCTCTGGAAAGTCACTTAAGCCAGATCTAACCTAGAGGTTAGAGGGCAGTATTCCATAAATCCAGAGCAGGGTGCTGGTGTGTTCTTTGGTCCTATTGTGGGGCCAAAACCCAGAAGCAGCTCCTGTTTACACCAGGGATAGCGAATGAAGATGGATAACTCACCCCATCTTCCACCCTTGCAATCTGGCACTTGCCCTAGGGGAGCTGCAGTCCTCACTAGCCGCTCGCCCTGGATCTCTGGAGCACAGGGGTGAAGAAGGAGGAAACGCCACATCCCTCCTGGCCCAAATTTAGCAGGGCAAGTTCCTATTGTGGGAACGGCCTTGTTCTTTCTTATCTCTAACATGGGAATAACAGAACTTCCCTGCCTCCCAGGCAAGTTGTACGTGACACTGCAGTTAAGGTGGCCATATATGTTCCTTAGATGAGGGGTGGGGAACCTTTTCTCTCCCAGAGGCCACTCTGAAAATTTACACAAGTTCCCTGGGACACACATAAGTTGGATGCTGGGACGTTTAAGAGATGCACTCAGGCTGCAGATCATGGATCTGTCCCCTATCTTTGTGTGCATGTCCTCATCTCTGCCCTCCCCTACTCAGAGCTCAGTCTTTCAGTGTTTGGGGACAGAATCCAGGGGCCAAATCCAAGAACTGGAAAGGGGCCAGATAAAAACTAGTTGCATGCCGCACTTGGCTCCCAGGGCCCGAGGTTTCCTACCCCTGCCTTAGACAGACAAAGCCAGAACAGCTATGCCAATGGCAGAGTCTTTACCGCTGACAGCGACACCCAAGCCAGAAGCTGTTCAGACTGTCAGAGCTCCTAGTTTCCAGAGCTGCCTGCTAGTTAGAAAAGCCTCTCAGCTTCTGCACAGAGTAGTGAAGAAAACAGATCTAGAGTCAGTGAGACAATAAACAAGCAGCTTCACACAATGGCAGCTCAACGGTCACCTTTCAGAGAAGAGGGACCCTTTGAAAATGAGGCTGGCCAAAGGAGGGAAGAAAAGGGAATGATTCTGAATGGAGGAGTGAGATATGGGGTCTGGCTTTGGTGGCTTTGATTCATTCCCTGCACTCTCTGTGAGAATGTAGTCTGAGACCCCAAGAGACCCTATTCAAACATGTCCCCTAGATAATTAGCACTGAATCCATGGGGAAATTATATGAGCAAAAGGAGTGGGGAAGAAAACAACAGGTGACAGAAGAGTAGATTTGAAAATAAATCTGGGATATTTTTAGTTTCCCCTTCGAAGGAAGGTCCCAGAATGTGGCTGTACACAAGCTGGCTTAACTCCCTCCACACACGCTTATTAAAGTAGATCCTGGGGATTTCTCCAGTGGCACCACAGCAGTCAGTGGACAGATGAAATCACTGCTACAAATTTCACATCGTGGCCCCTCATGGGCCTGATCCTAACTCCACTACTGAAATCCACAGGAAAACCCCAATCTGAATCAAGCCCATTCAGATTTCAACTGTGCCAAAGTAAATCTGCTGTCATTAGTGGCGTTTCCCCCCGACCCCCGTTTCTGCTGGCAAAGCCTAGCCCTATCAAACACGAAGTAAAGGCAGAAGTATTTCCTGGTAGCTAGAGCTTAGGCTGGATCAGTACTTGGGGTGGAGACCAAGGATGGAAGAGCAGCTGGTCATCTGCTTTGACACAGACTTCCTGTGTGACCTTGGGCAAGTGTCTTAGTCTCCTTTAGGATAACAGCATTTCTCTACCTTATTGGGAGTTGTGAGGATTACTACATAAAAGCAGTGGCAAATTAATAAAGAGGCAAGGAGAGTAGCCATTCCTTCTTGGGACACTGTGATGCTTTTTCTTTTGGGCCCTGCCACCACTGCTCTGGTCTGGAAGGTGCTGGTGGAGCTGCCAAACCAGAGTGGCAGCAGTAGCATCTGTAGTGAGGCCTGCCACCAGGTCAAAGAACACTTGCAAAGCCCTGCTGATGACAGGGCATGGGGCTTTCAGGAGTCCCCTCCTCCAATGCTGCCAGGGGTGGGGCTCCCAGAGACCAGGCTTTCTCTCTCTCTTCCTGGACGGGAAACATGGCTTTGTCACTATATTTAAGATGCTCAAATTGTGGGGGGACATATACATGCCTTAGATAGAGAGGCAGGTCTCCTGGATTCTATTCACAGCTCTGTCACTGACTCATTAAGGTAAATCACATAAATTGCCCTGTGACTCAACTTTCCCATCTGAGAAATGGGAGGAAAAACAGCAGTCTCGCTCCACAGGGGCACCATGAGGTTTAATTAATGTTCACAAAAAATGCTCCGTTCTCCACAAATGAAAGTATTGATATAAGTGCAATGCATTATTACGATCATAAAGCAAATGAAAATGGGATTGATCGGGGACACGTTTTCCCTTCCTCTTCGATTCTGGCCATAGTTGCACAACCCAAAGAGAGGGAGTTTATAGCCGCCATGTCACCATATATCCTGAAAATTAAAAACCTTCACGCTGCCTGCGGAAGCTCACCCCAGGCTGGCAAGTGATCACTTCAGAGATGGAGACGCAGCATTTCTAGACTCCCACTGCGATGTGCTGAGGCAGGGAGAAGTATGTCAGGAATGAGCTTGGTTTCTGCGGGTCTGGCCACCAGCATTAGGTAGGCCCACGCCCACTCACACAGCAAGGAAACCAGCCATCGGTAAAACTGGTTTGTTCAAATATTCCTGCAACCTTAGTATCTTGGCCAGCTCTGGAAGGAAGATCAAAATGCGGCGCTCTCATCTCTCTCCTGGCATATCTGGATACTGGAGGAGACATTCCCATTGTAGCTCTCCCTGTAGTCCCTTATGGGGGACACGCAGCGAACGCAGGTCCCTGGTTATATCTCAGCTACACAACCCAGAGTCCAATAAGATTCCCAGGTGCTTGGGACAGAAAGGAATTTACAGTGCTGCAAGTATCCTGGCTCTGATTTTCCTACATCAGGCTGGAAGGTGTCAGACCATCATCACTCCATGTTTACCATCCACATTAAAGCTAATTAAGAAGAGGCCCTTCCACACACCATCATGTCTCGCTCTTAACTTGGAAGAGACTGCCCCAACTAGATACAAGGACAGTCTCTGGGCCTGGTAGCAGCAAAGAAAAGTGTGGGAACATGACCCGAGTGTGACAAGGGCTTCAGAAGCAGAAGGCCAATAAAAATAACTCAAACGTTATCACTTTAAGAGCCAATTTTATCATTTTGGGATCCTAACTCATGATGCTTGAACTCTTGGGGCTGGCAATATAGAAATAGAATGTTTATTCCCAAGGAAATAACACTCAACTCCTTCTACATGGGCCAGGGAATGGTCATCAGACAAGAATGAGCTTTGCTGAGTACTGCCCTGGGATGGAACTGACCCCATGGAGATCCTACAAGAAAAAGCCTTCTCGGGACATCCAGAGTAGGGAATAGCCATACAGAGCCTGGCACAAAGGGGTCAAAGTGGACTGCAGCTGGTAGAGACTACTGAAATGCAAATCTTGTCAATATCTAATCACCAAAGCCACAAGGCATTCTAAACCAATTCATGTCTTCGTTTCAGCTTTCATACTTCTCTGAAATAGACACAGAATTGTACAGGCAGGGAACTCTGACCAACTGCTGAAGTCTGAAAACAGCTCTAGGGCCATGGAACAAGATGGTTGCTGTCTCAAGCCTTTACAATGGGTGTTTTTACATGGACGTGGGGGTGCACCTACGCATCTGCCCACTTTCAGCCCTGCCTGGTCCATTTTAAAAGGACACGGCAGCTGCCATGCCCCACAGTCTGCCCACACAACGCCCCTCTCCCCCACACCACAGAGTTGCATGTGGATCACCAGCAACTCTATGGCACTGCCTGCTGGAGCAACCCGCCACTGGGAGCAGGGCTGCAGCGGCCATCTACCAAGCAGACGGATTGCAGCCCCTGCCTCCGGTCAGTGTCCTGAATATTCTGGAGCACAGCCAGCAGGGCTGCCCCGGAACAGGTTCAGCCTGCCCTGCCTCTGCTCCACCTACACATCTGGTGGGCCGCCTTTAAACAGACAGCCCGCCTGTCTGTGTGAAGACAACCTATGTGCTGACACTAAGACAATGCCATGCAACAGCTGGTCTACAGCAAAAAGTGCAACAAATACGACCACTGTAATAAGGCAGTACAACCTGGAAAGCCTACGGACCCTCCCTGGCACGTAATGTTCCTTTGTGACCAGAGGCTGATCAGAGCTATGCATGGTATTGCATGCTGGGACCTGTAGTCTTCACAGGCTGCTCCTTGGCAGCACAGATGAGAGGGATAGAGACTGGTAATCTGCAGAGGTCTCTGCAGACCTGGTGTCTGTCTCAGGCTCTGGCTAGATAACAGTGCAAGCCTGGGGGGAAATTGAGAAGCCGAGGTAATGGGAAAATAGCTGTTTAGATAGCAAAGGAAACCAGCCTGGAAGAGACCAAGTTTTCATTTTCGTTTTGAAAAATGTCAAGAGACAGGGTAGTTAAGATGATGCCTTTAATTCAAGGATGTCGTTACAATAAGGGCAGGCAGTGCAGCTATATTAGGACTATGCCCCCTGGTGCAGCAGCATCCTCTGGGGCAGATAGGCCCCATTCCATCATCTGCACCAGGGCCCATTCCAAGCTAGCTACACCTCTGCTTTAATTGAACCAACTTCTGTCGGCGAGAGGGTGACATTTTTCAAGCAACACAGAGCTCTCTTTCAGCATGCACATGAAGCATCACGCACACCAGCAAAAGGTATAATAGATCTGCAGGGTTGGAAGGAACCTCAAGGGTCATCTAGTCACCCAACCCCCTGCTCCAAGGCAGGATTCCTTCCCTCTACAGCACTGCAGAAAGATGCTTGTCCAGATAGCTTAACTACTTTGTCTGTGGTCTCTCTTACTTTTGGACCAACACAGACAGCCAGACAGATAGGACATGCAGCAAAAGGCAAGACAGAGTACCCTAATCCCCACCGCTTCAAGATCAGAGAAGCAAAGAGATTCAAAGTCCTATTAGATAAGTGAGTCTGCTGTGAGCAGGGGAGAGAGAAGGACCCAGAGCAAAACCAGAGCAGATCTTAAACTGATAACTTTATCTATGCAAAAAAAGCAACAGTTGGTGTGTAACAGAGACACAAACAGCAGCACAGAAACCAGCAGTGATTCCAAGATCCCAAACTAAATTTGTGCTCTGTACAATGTCGGAGAGAGTCTTTCCAGCACTCCCTTTCCAATCATAAACCCTCTTCTTCCCCTCCCAGAGGAAAGCTCAGCAGGCTGCAAGGTGCCAGAAGCCAAACCCACTCTGGTGTTACTCTGCATCTGGTCATACGATGCAGGAGGAGTGGGGTCAGGGAGTTTGAAATATAGACAAGATTTCCTGTTTGGAAAAGAACCTCTTTGGAAGTTTCCACCAGAGCTGTAATTCTGTCCCCTGCAAACACATATTGCACAATTCCAGTAGATTCCCAGAGGGAATCACCGCTCGTCCCCTCAGTCATGTGACAAGCAAAGGCCTCCTCCCCTCCCCCCATTCTCCATTCTATTCAGCAGGCCTCTTGGACAGAGTTCCCACAGCCCAGCCTGGGGGAGGAGGAGGGGTGGCGTAACCAGGGCAGGGAATTCGGCTATAGCCCTCCCATTGCTCAATAGGAGGGAGCAAAAGTCACAAGCAGGGAGTTGATCCAATCGTGTCAGGCTGGGAGACACAAAAGCTGTGCTCCCCAAAGGGAAAGAGGCTGCAGTAAACCAACCGCTGAAGCAGGCTAAATCCCCGCCCCCAAGAAAGCCTTTTCAGCTGGAACTTTTCACTCCAGTTTTATAGGAAGCTCTGGCAACCACATGCCTCCCTGCTTGGTTGGGGACCTATATGCTGTCACTTCCAACCAAAGCCAGCCCCTCTCCCCCTCTCTCTGCTCATGGCCTCTCCAACAAGGCCTACAGGAGTCCTTCACCCTCACACAGGCATTCAATACCAGGACACTGAAAGCCAACTGGTTCCCAGGTATGATGGCACAGGATACAGGATCTATTGCCACCCAGCGCAGGCAGATAAAGACGCCCCCAGTCCTCTTGGTCTCTGCTCATGCTAGAGACCATGGGCACTAACTCACCTGTCATCACTTTCCCACCAAGAGAGGAGCATCTGTCTTGGATAGCTGCCAGGGAAGAGAGTACGCCCATACAGACCTCAGCACCTCATCAGCTCTTCACAGATCATCAAGGAGGGTGATGCAGGGGCAGGGGTTAGAAATCCCTGAACTAGTCTGGGAACAAGGGCACAGGCAGAATTATGTTAAGGGGGAGCCAGAGGGAGGGAAGCTTCGCCCTGCCCCTTTGACATACCCATGCCTGTTTCCAGACACTGTGGCATCATGGCGCTCAGAAACAGGCCCAGTCACATCAGAAAGGGGCAGAACCCCCCTTCGCCCCACCCCTTTTTGACATGACCATACCCCTTTTCCGAGCACTACGGAATACTCAGAAGGGACTGAGACAAGTAGGAGCCAGGGGAGGTTCAACTCCAACCTCTTGCACCTTCCTCCCGACACTCATGACTGGGAAGCTTTAAATTTAGGCTGGGGAGCTCTCACCTCGAGGTACATTGGACTAGATGATCCTTGAGGTCCCTTCCAACTCAACAATTCCATGATTTCAGTGAAGACTTCAGCACTGCAGTTAAAAGGGCTCCCTAAAACAGCAAGAATGGAATTCATTTGACCTCCAGACACACAGGAAGCCCCAGCACCCATGACTCTTTGGCATTTCAACGGTGGGCCCATGGTGGCATCTGCTTGGCATAGGTACCAATCCAAACCCAATCCTCAGATCAGGAAACAAGAGGCTGAGAAGCCAAGATCTCAGGGGCCAGCATTACCAAACCATTTGCTCAAGAGTAGTCCCATAAAAGCCCTACACCAGAGCAAGTGGTTTGTGGATAACAGTCAGGGAGATCCCACTGCATGGAGTTGTCCCTGGAGAGGATGCTCCAGCCAGGACACCCAGTCCACAGTGAAGCTCACAGGTCAGAAGGCTTCCAAAGGAATGAACCCCATCCCTTCTGGCAGCTGGCACGCCAAACCTCCTTCCTGCTGGCTGACTCCTCAGGGAAGCGGTCGGGCAGTAGGAAGGTGGCTTGATGCCCTGGTCCCTATCCCCGGGACCTGAGTGGGAAGGGGACCAGGCAGGGATAGTTCTGTGTACGGGCTGTCAGTGTGGTGGAACACTCATCCGTATCCATCTGTTGGGTGCTGACACTCACAAGATGCGAGCAAGTATCCCATGACGCTCACACCCCACACACGGGTCTGTTGTGCTATTAGTTAACATCCTCAGACACTGCTCTTGCGGTCCACTTCAGTGCAGTGTGCACAAACAAGCTGGCCCTAACCCAGAGATTCTCAACCTGGTGCTCGAGAGCACCAAAGTGCTCAGGGCAATGAGTGAAAGTATTCCCCAAGTCAGCTGTCAGTAGTGCTCAGGAGCACTTTGAAACAGTCCTACTTTGGATTGAGTTAGATTGTCTCCCCTCTGCAATTCAATTTATGCATATTTATGCAAATCATTCATGCAAATTATACCAGTGCTCCCAAGGAGACACGTCAAAAGGGTGAGAACCCCTGCCCTAACCCTTCCAGAAGCAGAAGAACTGCTAGTGCCATCAGCTGCTTCTTCCCAAAGGACACCCGGTTCTCCTGTATCACTCCCATTCCAGGCAAAGCAGCTGCACTGCAGTTACCTTGCTAAACACAGGCACTCAGGGGATGCATTAGCACAGTCACCAAGGCCCCAAGGCACATTAAGCATTAGCTAGCTTGCACTTTACAGGGACACTGGGGAAAAAACAGCCCTAATGAAAAGATTGAGTCCTACCCTGTGTTGCTGTAATGCGGCCCAAGATAGTGACACTCAAGGACTCGGAATCACCCAACACAAATGTTCAAACCCCCAATATGAGATTGTAAATTCTGGTTTCTTTTGATTTGTCATTTTGGAGTCCAAGCCTTAAGGTCGCCTGGTAGTTTTTCAATCCCTTCTCTACAATCCCTCACTTTATAAGAGTGCATTCTCATGCTCAACTCATGTAGATCAAGTACCCCAGAAGAACCGTTTCTCACAAGCAGGGTGGTTAAAGTGGGGTTAAATAGCAGGGGGTTGGGGGATGTCTTTACCGTCCAGTGGAATCATGGTCCAAGCTGTGGGCCCAACCCAAAGTGCACATGCAGAACGGCAATGCATGTATTCCACACACACAGTGTGTGCTTGGTGGGCACGCACACTGCATGCATGAGGTGTCTATGTACACACACCGTGGATCAGCCTCATTTCTCTTATTATGGAGCAGCCACACCCATTTGAGGAAGCTTGAGGTACACACCACCACCCCTGAAGGCTTCCTTAGGAGGCGTTTTCTCTCTTTATGCGAAGTGGGCGGCTAGAAGCGCCATCCAGTCCGCTTAAAGGGACCCCGCAATGAAATAGTGCCAGCAAGGGGCACTATTTCATTGCAGGGGGACAGTCCATACCTGGGCACCCAACACAGGCGCCCGGGTTGGGGGGAGGCAGGCTGGGAGCTGCCGCACACGCAGCTCCCAGCCTCCCCCTCCTCCCTGAGCCCCTTGCTCCCAGGCCCAGGCCTCAAGCAGCACGCAGGGAAGCAGCAGGAGGCTCGGCTCCTGCTGCTCCCACGCACACTGTTTCAAGCCCGGGGACGGAATGGCCAAGGAGCCGGTGAGGACGACCGACGGTGACGAGGGAACTGAGAGAACCGAGTCGGCCCGCGGTGAATAAATTGCAGGGGGCCCGGATGTAGGTGGGGGGAGTGGGATCTGCTGGGGGGGAAGGGGGACCTGTTTTGGGGGGGGAC
>QEPC01000381.1:974832-994643 GCA_003113815.1 Sphenodon punctatus
TGAGATGTAACTGTTAGTCTGGTGATCTGCCTGCTTTTAAACCTGGCAGAGGAGGTGAATATAACCTGCCTAACTGAAATTGCTGGATTAAGTAATGTAATGTCCATCCAATGTTAACCCTGGGAACTCCTTGCTGCTGGCTGGGTTATGCCCTGACTCCGCCTACCAAATCCCTGGCTCCGCCCCTAGGCCCACTGGCCTTACTGCCCCAGTGTCCCTCCAACCTCAAACCCCACCAGCCGCCCCTGGATCTTATTCTAAAGATGCCCTGTGATTCTACCGTCTGCTGAACCCAACACAACCCCATCAAAGAGCTAATACACTTGCACCAGTCAGAACTCTCTCTTTCCCCCCAGTCTCAAACTGGCCTGGGTTATGGAGATTCCCCTAAGTCCTCAGCAATGCCGACTCTCTGCGCTCACAAACAGGCATTTGCAAATATCAGATGAGCAGCTTTAGGCAGCACTTCCCTAAGCAGCGGCAAGGCTTACCTGGCCCCAAGCACTCCCTGAGATACCTGCTTTTGCCTTCATGGCGAGGCTCTACTCTGCTTGCATTCAGGCCGTGTCCTAGCTGGTAGCCTGACTCACATCTACCAGAGCCCAGGGGGCTCCTGCCTGAGGTGAAGAGAGGGCCCTAGAAAGTCAAGTCAGGGCTCAGATCCACTTCTTGCTTCCAGGTTCCAGCCCCATAATGCAGCAGAAGTTTGTAATTGCCTGAGGTGGAGATAGCCTGGGAAAGTTGGAAGCTGCAAGATAACTCGGGAGCTTGAGGAGTCTTGCTTGACCATAAAACAGAAGAGAGAGAGAAATGTCTGAAAGGCTTCCAACAGCAACAAACAAAGAGAAAGGAAACTAGGTTTCAAAAGAGTAACAGAGGCTTCATTTTAACAAAGGATGGTCCAAAAGAATCCAATCAAAACACAAGAACTGGCACAATCCAGTCCCGGGGCCCAGCACACACCCTGTACTGTTCTAACTAACTTCTATGGGGTGCATAGAATGAGGCAGAGTTGGAACTAAAACATCAGAGCTCCCGGAGAACAGCCTGCCAAAACTTCATAAATCTAAGGAGGTCGAGAACAAAGATACAGAGATTTTTCAGGACCTTGGCTCAAATTTAGCTCAGACCAAAAGTCATCACTGCCTGGTAGAAAGAAGTTAAGGTAAGTAACACAGGAATGGTCTCAGAAATTGGTCCAAGAAAAGAGATCATCTGAACTACTATGACTGCAGCTATTACTTTTGGATCCAGCACAGCAGCTACTCTCTCTCTCTCTCTCTCTCTCTCTCTCTCTTAAGGAGAAGAGATATTGTTGCAACAGATACTAACTCACCCATCAATCTTTTCCACAAAGGAAGTTAAACTCCCCATGTCTCTCCAGTAGCACTACTAGCTTGAATTGGGCCCTGGTGCCAAAGATGGATCCCCCCTGCACATGCAATCCCCATCAGCCCTGGTGTAGCTGTACCACCTTCTCATATGCTAGCGCGCATGTGCCCCTGTGCATCTCCAGAGCAGAGCAGAGGCTCCTGGGTGTGGGGAGGGGCATGTAGGAAGCTCGCCTGTGATGTGGCTTCCAGTCCAGCATTGCTGAAATTCACTTTAAAATAATTAGGGTAACCACAAGGGTCCAGTCAAATGACATCACCCCGTGGAACGCTATGCGGCATTGTTTCAATCACAACATCACATGTTGCAAAGTTACCAGAGATTACAAATAGCCCAGGGCCACCTAGGGTTTCAAAGTCATCCCTTCACTTCACACCATGGTCATTCAATGTTCATGGTGGCAGCAGGGTTAGTCCTGAGCTCCTGCACCACAAAATGCCTCTTGTACTTGAGCAAAAGGAGACTCTCCATTCACTTAGCCGTGTAAGGACTGAGGTACAACTGAGCAATTCTGACACCGTCCACTGGAATCACATACACACGCCATTCGGTACAATGCTGTCTCACGGAACAGCTGGGAAGAAGCAGCAGAATTCTAGAACTGTTTGCAATTGCCTTGCTGTATAACCTTGGGCAAGTTATACTCCCGCTCCATGCCTCACTTTCCTCTCTACCCCTTTGTCTGTCTTTTGGAGGACAAAATCTCTACCATGCTTACTAGGACTACGGGCAGCAGACAACACTTGGGGTAGAACTAGGGATGTCCACAGCTAGAAACACAAATTGCTACAGCTTGAGTTAAGGAGTTAGGCTGTGCAGCCAGGGACTCTAAAAGACTTACAACTTCTGTGAATTGAGCACAAGAGGAAGACATACATGCCAACCTGGGGATTATGCATGGACAGTGCCTAGCACGACAGGCCTTGACCTATGCTGGGCCTTTAAGGGGCTACTGTAATGCAAATAGTATATACTCATGCCAATTTCAGCAAAGCCCAAACAGTATTTTAAAATCCTACTGACATACACATAATTTCAAAAGTTCTGTTTTGGAAACAGCTGTGTTCATTTCTTGTACATTTTCTGCCTTTTCCTCCCTTGTCCTTTCCTGGAGGCATCAGCCTGAAAAACAGGTTCTTGGCTTTCTAAGAGATTATCTGCCTGTTTGTTCTTCCACCTCAGGTGGTAACCCCCTTTCAGCAACATTACAAGTGGAAGTGATGATGTCACCTGGAATCAGCTCCCCACTAAGAAATTAGAGATGGGCAGTTCAATCCTCAAAGCACCTGCACTGGTAGGAACCCTACTAGAATGAATGGGGCTCATGCAAGCACGTGTGCGTCTAGAGTCTAGCTATTTAAAAGGAGAGTCCCTGCTTTCATGGCAATGCTTCTAGGAATGAGAAAGACTAGGGCAGGGGAAGGAGGAATGTGATGTAGAAACTGAGTGATTTCTAGACAAAGGATTTTGAAGGCGTTCTGGAAGGCATCTGCAGTCCCAGGCTTTTCAATGCAAACTCTGTCTAAATATCTTCTCCTAGCAAATGCTCCGGATTTCCAGAACCATTCCCTCCTGGGATAACACCCAGACTTTACCTAGTGCCTTCCCTCCATCCAAGGATCTCAGCCCAATTTTAAATCATTTTAATGCAGCCTCACAACCTCCCTGGCATGCAGCCAAAGTATCATTAGTCCCATTTTATAGATGGAGAGAACTGAGGCACTCAAGGGCACTAAAAACACTTATCTAGCAGCATCAGGACTGAAACAAAACCCAGGACGCCATTACTCCTCAGATTAGGGTTGCCACTTCTCATGGTTTCAAACCTGACACTCCCCCAGGCCAAAACAGTACTGTTAGGGTCAAACCTGAAAGAGGTAGCAACACTACCTCAGACTGAATCTGAATTCTGAAACCCTACCATAAACATTTTCCCGAAGTGGAAGGAGAGAAACAGTTGACACGGGGACCCACCTCTAGTGCCCAGGATTACCTAGTAAGTCTGAGGGTATTTTCAGACGTTAGGAGATCACGCTCAACCACAGTCAATTCCCTGTGGTGGGGAATGGTCCCGTAACGTCTGTTGGGGAACCGGAAGTTCCCCCCAGATGTTTACTACGCTCAATCCCCGCCGGGAATCACATTCACCACGCGATTGGCTGAATCCGCGGGGCTGGCGCTGATCGCATGGTGAAGGTGATTCCCGGCGGGGATGAAGGGGCCCGTCACGTCTGGACAGGGATCATGGCCCGGATTCCCCGCCGGGATTCCGGCCCGTGGTCATTTCGGCTGGGCGCTGCAGCCGCATTGGCCGCGGCGCCCGCCCGTCTCCCCAGAGGGCGGGTGGCGAGGGAGCGTGGAGGGGGCGTGGCCGTGCGGCTGCACATTGTGCCACGCGGCCCCACCCCCTCCCCGATTCCCCGCCGGGATCCCCTGGCACGTCTGTTGGCCGTGCCGGAGTGATCCCGGCGGGGAATCTCAGGGTTGTTTCCGTGACGGGGCGAAGCCGCCCCGTCACGTCTGAAAACACCCTGAGACAGAGTAAGGACTGGAATCCAAGTCTCCTAACCTTTGGGGGCAGGTTTTAAAGGGACAAACTTTACTTTTTTGTGTGTAACTTGATTCATTTTTAACCCCTGCCCTCCCCCGCCCCATTTTCTGCTAAAGACCCTTTTCAAAGCCTGGCTAAGTATTACTTCCTTTTCATAAGGGTTTTTCTGCAGCACCAACACCTCCTCCCTTGATGCTTAATGGTCCCTCAAAGCAAAGGTGAAACTGAGTGAATGTGCAGGGGAGAGGGTATAGAGTAACTGAAGGTGTTAACTGCAACTGGGGCCAGGACAGTGTTATCAGCAGTCATACTTTATTGTATCCAGCAAAATTGCTATACCAATTAAATACCAATTAAATAAACTATTTAAAATAAGATTAAATCGTGGTAGATATGGAGAACAGAATAATATTAACATACCACTAAGTATAAACTGTAAAAACCATACATTCTAATTAAAACTCGAATACAAATTACGTATAAAACATAAACAAAACAAAAGCCCTATCCTTAAGGCTTACTGCAATAGGTCTAGGTACAGTAGAACAGCCCCAAAATAACAACACTCACAGTATCGGTAAAAAGGGAATCTCTTAACAAAGGAGACTAAGGAGACCCAGAACCCAGTTCACCTTGAACTTTTACCCTTTCTGCCAAAACAAGAAATCGCTTTGGTTTTCCCCAAGTCTGTTGCAGCAGCAAGTGATGCCATTTTCTCTTCTATTGCAAGAGGGGAGTCATAAAACAAAGGATCAATCCAAACATGCCTTAAGACATCAAACCTGTGCATCGAAAAATTACATGGGCTAAGGTCTCCACTTCCTGTAGTTCACATGGACAAAGTCGTCTATTATCAACTGGGGCCAGGACAGTGTTATCAGCAGAAATGTAGGGTTCAAATTGACACTGCCCCTTTAACCACTGGCCTTTCCAGTTCCTGGATATGTCCCATAGATCCAGACCCTACTCCCAAGCACTGAAAGAGTAAGCTTAGAGTAAGGGAGCAGAGAGGATGACATGCACATAGGATAGGGGATAGATCCATGGCACAGATTAATGATCTGGACCCTTTTCTTCCTGAACGTGCCCCTTAAGCACCCCCCGCCGCCAATTTCTACATAGCCCTTGGAACTTGTACTCTTGTGGGGATGGGTCGCTGGGAGCACATAACACCAGTGCTCTACTCTCTGCACTGGCTGCCTATAGTCTTCAGGGCCCTATGGCCTGGGCCCCACTTACCTGCAGGATCACCTCACCCCCCGTGTCCTGGATCGCACCCTGCAGTCGGCTGGGGGTGCCTTCTTAGAGGTCCCCCGGGTTTCCCGGAGTGCAACATTCGAGAGGGTGTTTGCGGTGGCCACACCATGGCTGTGGAATTCCCTCCCGGTAGAGATTCGCCTCTCATCAGATCTCCCCTCCTTATGCAGACAATGTAAAGTCTGGCTGTTTCGCCAGGCATTTGGTGAGGGAGATGCATAATGGGAGGGGGGGGGGGCGTTCTTTTAGGGTTAAGGGTATTTTTAGCTCAGGCTTCTGATGGGTTATTGTTTTTAATTTTTATCTTATTGTGTAGGCTATTTTATATATTTTTTATTTTACTATGTTGTTCACCACCCTGGGCTGTCATTGGGCAGGAGGGGGTGGTATATAAGTTGTTTTATAAATAAATAAAATAAATAAATAAATAAATGTTCAAAGTAGCCACAGGAAGGAAAAGGTTCCCCCCACCCACCGATCCTAGTGTCAGGTGCTTTGGAGGAAGGTAGGAAAACAACCCATAGTTAGTAGTGCTATGACAAACTTTCTATGCAGGGAAACCACAGGCAGAGGGGGCTCAGCCATTCAAAGTACTGAGCACTCTGGCTTAACTGAAGAGAGCAAGTCATCAATGGGATTAGTCACATTTAAAGTTAAGCACATGCTTAAGTGTTTTCCTGGACTGGGGCCAGAGTGCTCAGCATCATGCAGGATCGATACCGGGATGCCAGTGTCAAGTGCAGGAGACCCAAGAGGTAGAGGAGCCAGCTTAGATTCTCAATGTTTAGTTCACTGTCTCTAAACGATACGAAAACAAGCCTCTCCCATTGTGGACGACAGCTCCGCTTTAGTGAACTCTTAAGAAAACATGAATCACTCAACACTTATCAGTTCAAAACACCCGTGCAATTAAAAAGATTTTTTTTTCCTACGGTATAATTATATACATTTTAATGCAATTACCACCCCTGTATTTTGTACATTAAACAGTAGGCAACCAAAGGAAGAGAGAGACTTGATTTTTCTTGGCTGAACATTGCTGAAAATAATAATATATTGTACAACTGCCTTGCCTAGAGAGGCTGTCTTTACAAGAAGAAAAAAAGTGTGGGGAGGAAGGAACAGGAGGATAGAGGAGAATGAATAAAAGAAACAAAATTGCAAACACAAAAATTCTCTCTTCTCCTCTCCGTTTCAGAAAACCAGAGGCTTTTTGCAAGATGCCACATACCCAGGCAATTGGGCCCTGGAAGGAGTCCCCCTTGCCCCCCCACCCCCACCCCCTTCAGCCTCCCAGCCATAAGATCCATCCGCAACAGCCAAAGAAAAGGAAAAGCAAATAAATAAAAGAAATGGCCGTCAGTCACTCGGCCAGTCCCCAAAGCCGGGGTCATTAGGCAGATTAAAGTTCCCAAGCTTTGGCCAGCGGCACCGTTAGCAAAGTGCAGTTAAAGTGCCCAAATTGGATTACTACTTCTCCTCGGTCTCGGTGCCAAGTTGGCCAGCAGATTGAGGGATACGTGAGATAGCGAGGGGGGGGGGGTGAAGGCTGGGGGAGAGCCTGCAGGCTGCTCTGCAAGCTGTCGGCCACTGAACAGCGTTAACAAGGCTACTGAGGCAGAGAGTCAAAGCATAACCAGGGAAAGAGACAGCTGATGGTGTTTGGAACACGGGGCGGGGGGAGATGGAGACCCTTAAGCAGCTCTGTTAAAGGCAATGAGGGGGCTTTTGGGTGGAGGGAGACTCTAATGCATCTACCTGGGCAGTGGGACTCCATAGGAATGCTATCTATAGGCTCAGGAATGGCCAACCCAGCTCCACCGGGCAGACTATATTGCTTGTGCCATGTGTAGCCCACACACAGCTTCTTCCATCCAAAGCCCTCAGAGCTCTTGACAACAGCAAAGCACTATCATCATTACCCTCCTCTGTAAAGACAGGGAACGCAAGTCACCTCAAATGGATCTGTGGTTAGGGTACTAGCGGGGAACTGGGTTTAATTCCCTACACCAAAGGTGGTTTCTCTCCCTGGGGCCACTATGAACATTAGTTCAAGCTCTGAAGGCTGCATGGAAACTGGAGGCAGGCATGCTTAAGGGGTGTGCTCAGAAAGGGGAGGGTCCAGATCATGGGTTTCTGCCATGGAACTTTCCCCTATTCTTGTGTACATGCCCTCATCTCTGCTCCTTTACCCTGAGCTCAGTTTTTTAGTGCTTGTGGGTAGGAACTGGATCCAGGGGCCAGATCCAGGGACTGGAAAGGAACCACATTAAAAACAGCCATTGGCTGCATTTGGCTCTCAGGTCTGAGGTTACCCATCCCTGCCGTTCACCAGCAATGATTTCCTGAGTGACTGGGGGTGAAAATAAACCTGCCTGGGCCGGGGACTCACCATGACGTGAGTCTCTGGGCTGCCAGATGTGGACCCACTGCTGCCCCAGCCCAGGTAAGCGGCTGGCCCAGATGGGGTCCCCCAGAAGATCCCAGGCCCACAGCCCAGGCCAAGGGTCACCCAGGCGGGTCAACGCAGGCCATAACAGGCCTGCATGTCTGTTCTGGCTGCCATTCCGCACTGGGGACCAGGGGCTTGCCCGTGATTGGCCGCCATGACTGCCCATCATGGGAGGACAAGGTGCTGGGGGCGCACTGCCCGCATGTTTGTTCTCTTCCCTGCCAGGGGTGAGAAGGGCTCGCCAGCCAGCCCAGTTGGATGCACGTCCATTCAGTGCCCCAACTTGACCCAGCCAGGGGCGCCCCTCCCACCACAGGCTGTGTAGCCAGCACACCAGCTGCACGTCTGTTGTCATCCTGCATGACCACATAGTCTTTGCCTCAGTTCCCATCTGTATAATGGAAATAATGATACCTCTCCACTTCAGAGAGCTTAAATAATGTTTGTAATATAGATTCAGACACCACAAGGATGGGAATACGTACAGGCACCTTAGGGTTGATGCAACTTCCCTAAAGTCACATAGCAAGTTAAGTCACTTGGTTCCCCGTGCCCTGCAGCTGCCCCAGGAAGCCAGGGGAATTTCAACACCAGGGTTCAATCAATAACATAAATACTTTGCATCCAAATGAAACAACATCATGCTTCCAAAATTATTAACACAGCGCTGAAAACAATAGAGAGCCCTGTTCAAAGAGACTAAAGAAGGCCCTGGTAACTGCAAAATCCCACTCTTATGGTGTTTATTAGAAAGAGTTTACCTAGGAGGAGACATGGTTTAGTTTAACATGAGCTTATGTTTGACAGTCTAGATCATGGATGTGGAGGCCGTTCCCTACCAGGGACCACTTTGTAAATTAGAACAAGCTCCAAAGAGAAGTTGGCAGCAGGGGTAAGGATATAAGGAGCTGCCTAACTGAGTCAGACCAATGGTCCATCTTAGCCCAGTACTGTCACAACCTGACACGGCAGCAGGCTTTCAAATCCAGCTCTCCAGGGTCTCCGGCAGAGGCCTTCCCAGGCGTGCTAGCAGAGATCTTGAATCGGAAATGCCTAACTTGGGACCTTATACATGCAAAGCATGCGCTCTACCACCCGAGCCACAGCCCACCCTATGGGTGCTTATGGGGTGCGCTCAGGGAGAAGAGTTCAGATCATGTGTCCGTGCCAGGGATCTGTCCCCTATCCTTATGTGCATGCCCTCATCTCTGCTCCCATCCCCTGAGCCCAGACTTTCAGTTCTTGAGGGTAGCCACTGGATCCAGGGGACAGATCCAGGAACTGGAAAGAGGCCTAATACAAGTTTGTTGCAGGCCACATTTGGCCAGTACAGGCTTGAGGTCCTCTCTTCCCCCCCCCCTTTGTGCTTTGGACACAGTTAAGATGTACTGCATCTGTTATGCTCTTCGTACACTGGGTCAGCACTGCTGCCTCTGCAGAAGGCTACCAGAATTCTTTATTAGTTACACTTCGCCACCTGACCGCACGTATGATCTGATCAAACAAAACAGCCCAACGTATCTGGATGAGCAAGTTGTCCATGTTTATATATGCTTTATCACTACACATGCTGAAGTTGCACCTGGAAGAGGCCCATGTGTGTCAGAGATAGGCAGAGTAGCATTGGGTAAAAACAGAGGTGATTTTGGCCTGCTGTGGCCTGGGACCTGACGGCACATAGAACCACACACCGCCAGATGTTGGCCCGGGATTGCCCCGGGGAGTGTTGGTGGCTAGCCCAGGCTGTGTGACCTCGGCAAATCTCAGAGATCACAGCCTGGGTGAAGGGCCACCCATGTGGGACAAAGCAGGACAAAGCAAATTAGCATGTCTGTTGCAGCACGCCATACCAATCCCGAGCCAGGCTGGGCATCATGACCGGCCGTCATGGTTTTTAGTCATGGCAGAGGGTAGGGTGCTGGGAGCAGGGTGTGGGCGGGGCCAGCCACCCACATATTTGTTATGCTTCTGGCCCTATCCTAGCCGTGTGGCCAGCAGGACAGCTCCCCGGCAGTGAACATGTCAGTTCGGTATCCCAACCTGACCCAGGCCATGTCACCCGTGATTTTCCACCCCAGGCTGGCCCGGGGAGCAGTCCTGCTGGCTGCACATCTGGTTTTACCCACTGGGATAAGATTTATAAAAGGAGCAACTCTCACAAATACGCTAGGTACTGTACACAGCAGAAAAGAGCCCCTGGTTTGAAGATGGTTCAATACTTGAAAACGCATTGATCACTGCTGGCGCTATATAAATGTTTGTTAATAATAATAATAATAATAATAGGAAAGCTGCAAGCAATAAGCACCTCTAAATTGGGGTTACCAAATGCCCCTCATTTTAAGAGGATATCCCTTATTTCAGAGCCCCACACCGCCCTAGAACATAATGTCCATCCCTTATGTCAGAGTCCCACAGCTCCACAATGAAGGTAAATATATTAAATATTGGCAGTGGCTCAGATACTATGGCAGAGGAAACCATATAAATACCATAGGTGGTGGTCACACAATCTAGCTACCCCTGTGGGTGTTCACACTGGGGTAATTACTTCAAAGCAACTAACCCTCTTTGCAAGTGTTCACATAAACACCGAGGGTGTTTTTAGACAAGTGCTTCCCTACCCATCATACATGTTGCAGGGCTGCATAGGAGGACAATGTGGCCCTGCAACATGCATGATGGATGGGTAATGGGTGGGAAGGCGCTTGTCTAAAAACACTCCAAGTGAGAAGGTTACACTGGGGGTAAATAATTGTGAATTCTGGAAAAGACATCTTTGAGCCAGCTGGACTGGGCTGTTTATTCCTTACCTTGCTCTTGTTCACACAGAAAATTACTCCAGAGTGAGAAATCTACCTCTCTTTTACCTCCTGTTTCTTCAGGGGTATAGCCTCACCTTTTACTTCGGCTTGGTCTTGCTTATTGTGTGACCAAAAGCAAAGTACAGCAGTTAAAGCAAATTAAGGAGTTATTATTTATTTATTTATTTAAAACATTTTTACCCCGCCCCTCCTGCCACTGGCAGCGCAGGGCGGCTAACAAAATCATCCATAAAAATACAATAAAATATATAAAACATTAAATACTAAAAACAACAATAAAAATGAGGACACAAAAAAAAAACATGCCACCCCCCACCCCCACCCTTCTCCCTCACCAAACGCCTGGCGGAACAGCCAGAGCTTACAATTCCTATGGAAACTTGGGAGGTCAGGGGCCAGATGGGCCCCTACCGAGAGGGAGTTCCAAAGGCACGGTGTGACCACCGAGAACGCTCCGTCTTGTGTGGCCCCCCGGGAAACCCAAGGGACCTCCAACAGGGTGCCCCCAGATGACCACAGGGGCCGGTCCAGAACCTAAGGAGGGAGGCAGTCTCGCAGTAAGTGAACTCAGCAGTAAGTGAACACAAGTGTTGCTAAATAAATGAATGTCCCCAGACCTCCACCTGTGTTTGTGTTATAACAAAATACTCTGGGGAATGCGCTATTCTCTTCCAAGAGACTGATCCTACATGCAGGACACCCCACTGACTCCATGGGGTATTTTCCTGTGAAGGAACAACTGGGGCCAGGCTCTCCATTTTGGAAATCTATCATGCAGATTTTAGTCAGGATCTGCTACTGGCAGTCACGAAGACAAGTTAGTCACCAACGAACACCCTAAACTAACCTTGGCCTAGGAGATTTGTGTGTCTCAGCCTAATAGACAGCCAACAAACATGCACCGCTATTCATCATGGATGTGGAACCAACCGAAGACCTCATTCTCTCTCCGTTACACCAGTAACTCCACTGGACTGGCAGCTGATTCACATCAGCGTAGCCAAGGGCAGGATATGAACCACAATGTTTATTTCTCCTCTCTCTCTGCTCTCCTTTTGCAGGGGGAGGCCTGTCTTTTCTTGTACTCCTGTGGGGGATGGGAGGAAAGCCGTGTACCCTCAGGGGACAGACAGGGAATAAGCTTTTATTAGCCCTTCACGCTGCAGTCTTGGATGGTTCCCACTAGAAAGCAGTAACTGTAAAAGCTAAATCTGCCTCTCAAAAGCCCTTCACTCCTGTAGTGCCCTCTCTGTCTTTAGCAGAATTAAACCATTGCTTTCCAAACTGGGGGTCAAGACCTCAAGTAGGGCCAGCCAGAGGTCACAATCCTGACTGATATTTGGTATGCTCTGCATGGCTTTTGTTGCTGTCTGGGGTCCCATGATTAGATTTAAACTTCAAAATGGGGTCACGTTTACAAAATATTTGGGAACCACTGAGATAAATGCTTCAGCCTATGAAGGAAAGTGAGGGTTAGTTTTCAGAACTAGAAGCACAATCCCAACATACATGGGCGAGGGGGGTTCCCATGGTCTGCTCAAAATCAACCAAATCAGGCCAAGGGGCTGGGCTGGTAAACCTTTAGGCCTCCTTCTATCTCCACCCATACCTTGGAAGAGTCCTATCCATGAATGGGCTCTCTCAGGCATGGTTATACCCCTGTGCTAACAAAAGTATGACACAAATAACTCAAAGAACATGAATGCAGAGAACAGAAAGCCCCTGGTCCAACTGCGAAAGGCAAGGACCACCCTTTTGGCAGCTCGTCTGTTATAGCTGCCTTGGAGAGAGTGAAAAATTAGATATAAAATCTTAATCTGGGAGCACTCCAGGAACACATGGCTCTGGAATGAAATGCCCTGGATTCCTATCTCCCTTTCCCCCGTGCTGTTACATGATCCCATATTTTGGATCCAAAACATCCTTCCCACCCACACGGCCCTGACATCATCTCAACGCCGTTAGCGGTGCAATTTGCTAATCTCAGACGATCTGAACTATGCAAACAGAGCCTCATGCCTGTGTGTATATATATGCACATAAATAAATAAATAGATAGAGAAATAAATAAATAAATAAATAAAAACCAGCCGCCTTCTTTTCTCTTTGTAACCACTTAAGAAATTATCTCCACATCATCTGGGAGTTTTCTGCCCTGCTGATTTTCCTTGGCATCCTGACTCGGAACATTTACACCACATTTGGTCATTGGTATCTTGAGAGAGATAGATCGAGTCGCTCATTTTACCCACTGAGTATATACAAAAGACCTTGAGATTGTTCAGGAAGCAATTAGATGCTCTATGGAGGGAAATGGTGTTTTCAAATGGATAACCTTTGATGTAGTCAATAGCCTTTTCTCATCCTCTTGTACAGTTTCCCTCCTCTTGCAAAAAGGGATGAATAATTTTCATTCCAGTGAAAGACCAACGCAGAACTGGGTTATAAAACTATTCGTTCCAAACAGATTTTGTCTTAAGCAGGAGGGGAACATCTCCTAAACATGACTCATCATCTTAACTTTTCTTCCCTTTGAAAAACCCACTGACTCCCTGGGATGATGGTGAATGTATATGAGTATGTTTGCAGAACTGTCCCCCAAAGCCAGCAGGTGTGAGGAGGGGGATTTAACCAGTGAGGTTAATGCCTGCATTTCTAACCCAATCCATCTCCTCTTTACTAACCAGTGACCTTCATGTTAAGTTCTGTTTACACACTCTCTCCTGCCCCCTCAGCCCCCAGCTCATGCACACACACTTTGCTAAGGAGATGATGAAGAATTTCACAAGATGGCAGGGGGGAACTGGCAGAGAAGACCCCAAGAAAACCAAGGATTAAAATATTTACTTATTTATTTGACAGAGCCTGCCATGGAATATTTGCAAATCCCTCCACTGAAATACAGTGGAGATGTGTGTATGGGTGTGTGAGGCACACAGAGTACAATCATCAGTATAGTGAATGTAAGCGCTTTCACGGAAACAACGGAGCAGGCAAAGAGCTAATTTCACTGACACGCCACATTAATGTTAAAGGGCTTGACACACACATACTATATATGACACACACATAATCCACTCTAGATATAGATATAGATAGATATACACATACACACACAATGAAGCTAGATATGGTTGTAACCATAGATGCAAAAGCAGTAGGTGTGTGGCAGGGAACCTAAGCTTCCCATAAACTACAGCATAATGATAACAGTGATTAATAAATGCTTAGCCCTTCCATGGTGCTATGGATGTTTTTAATGCACCATGCCAGCGCTCAGTATTGCTCGCATTAAGGTGTGTGTTCACTCATGTGTGGCAGACAGACATCGTCCCCTTCATTTTTCTCGATGGGGAAACTGAGGCACAGAGCAACCAGGGGGGCTAGCATGCGCTGTTCCTTGCTCTATGTCTGCAGACCCCACCCCACCCCACCTCCCATTCCGCGGAGACCAACCACCGGAGGGATCTGGTCAGCTTCCCTAGCGCAGCTGGGCTGGCACTGGGAGCAGCGGAGGAAATTTACAAGCCAGGGGAAATAGCTGCTTTCTCTCGAAGGAGGAAATCCAGCCGGGGAGTGGAAACCCGCCCAGCCAAGCATCAGTGGCGGGTGGGGAGGGAGGATGCAGTTAAGGAGCCCGGGGAGTGAGCCCCTTCAGCCCCTTGCTGCCGCCGCCGCCTCGCAGAGCAAGCAAGACCAGCAGCAGCTAAGGCCTCCTTCAGCAGCCCCTCACCATCCATCCGGGCAAAGTTCCTCAACTCCAAATGCGCGGGGAGCCTCAGGCTATGAGGGGAGCAATCACGGGGGGGAGCAGCCCTCGAGACCCGCTTTTTAGCACAAGGCGAGCAAGAGAGGTTCGGTGCCACCCCCCACCCCGGAGTATTAGTAGCCTCCGCCACCCCTCAGCCGCCAGCGCAAACTTTCTTCTTTCCAGCCCAGGCGAAAGGGGACGGGGGTGGGTGGCGGAGCGCTGCTCCCCGCCAGGTCCACTGCAGCGATGATGACTCGAGAGTTAGTCACTTTTTGCAATGCCAAGCTATTTCCCGACCCTCGCAGCCCTCTCAATCCAGGCATCCAGGCTGCTTTCCCCGCAGCAGCTCCCATCCGGCTTCTAGCTCATCACAAATCTCCGGGAAAAGAAAAAAAGAGGGGGGAAAAAAGGGGGGGGGAGGAGAAGACAGAGAGGATGCAATGCAGCTCCTAGAGCCTTCTCTGAGCAGCCGGCCCCTCTCCCCTGCCTGGGACTTGAGCAGGGGCTTTAAAAATCGAAACAAATGCAAAGGGAATGCGTTTAAATCCCAGTTCGCTCCCCCAGCCAGGCACACACACTACAGTACCAATCTCCTGGTAAAAACCCTGCTGCATTCCCCCGGTACTGGCTGCTCTCTCTCCCCTACCTTTCCTATTGCCCCTGGCGGGCAGGGAATCAGCAGCGGCGCGTTTCATCCGGAGACAAGAGCGTTTTAGGCGTTTAAAAGATCCGATTTCCCTCCCCACCGCGCCTCGATAGCAAATGTAGCTGTTCCGACCACATGCTGATCCATGCCAGTCCTCTCCAATGCCACACCGCACACACACGCACGCACACCCTTTAGTCAATTTCAAAGGCAGCCGATTTCTTCGTTCTCGACACTTTTAATTGCAACGCAGCCTCTCTGCGTTCATTTTCAACTCTTCTCCTGCCACATAAGGGGGAAAGCAGCCAGTCTCCTCTGGAAGGCGATTCCCCGTGTGCAATCCCTCCCCGCTCCCTCGGATCATTTTTGGCCAGGCGACGATCTTCTTCCTCTCCTGCCACCACCTATATTATCCGCTCTCTCGCTCTCGCTCTCTTTACCTCTCTAGTGTACGTTCTTCCAGCAGCAAAAGCACCCAACACACAAAATAACAGCGACGGCAGCGATCCCACCCAGCAAAAGAATCCAGCAAACTCCTCTTCCCCATCGCATGCAAAATCTCTCCTCCGTACAGGGAGGAAAACCTGCAAATCCTACCCCAGCCATGCAGCAGAATTCCTCCGAGCTAAGAAAGGCAAGAACACATTTCTGTGTGTCCCTGTCTCGCCCTCGGATGGGGCACAACTGTTACAGAGCCAAGCTGGGAAACAAGGGGGGAGGCATCGCAAGCCTCCTCTCGCCCTCCCTCTGCAACCACCTTTTTTCTCGCTTTCTGCACAATCACAGCCTTTTCGCTTTTTAAAAGCCCGCATCCTGAGAGCGGAAGAACGAAAGTTGGATTCTGGTTACTTACAGCGTGAATCGGAGCTCGCTTCAGATGTGCCAGCCATAATTACATTCCACACCAAACAGACCCCCCCCCCTCCCTTTTTTTGCAACTCAAGGCTCTGTGCCTTGCTCGCGCTGCTGCTGCTGCTGCCGCTTGCTGCCTCTGCCCAGCATGAATGGAATGGAATGCAGCGCAGGGTTCCAATGGAACTCCAGCCTCGATCTGACTTCCCAGGGAGAGAGACCACATTCAAAGGGACTGCAGCTTGCCTGCTCCCCCGGCTCTTGCCTCTAGAGGGCGCCCAAACCTGTGCAGTGCGGAACACTGGAGAGGAGGAGCCGCCAAGGGAGACTGGGAATCGAAAGGAGGCAGGCGCCCGGTTAAAAGGGCAATGCCAACCGAGCTGCCTTAAAAGTGGCAACACTCCTGTAAGTGACCAGAGTGCACTGTGGGGCCTCTAAACTTGCAAGTCACTTGTCATGACTGAGCCCTCAGTGTGCACGTATTGCGTAAGCACCTTCATGAAGCCGACCCACCCACCCAAATGGCAAAATCCCAAGTTTAAAGGTGCAAAAACTGAGTTAGAGAGAGAAGCTGCGCCCAAGATCCGAATGGCAAAGTCTGGGATGGAATAGAAGAGTCTTGACTCACTGTCCCCTTTTGCAGTCATTAGACTACACTGCCTCGAACCCAAGAGCCAGAGAGAGACCCCAGGAGTCCAGCAACTAGACTACTTTACACTGCCTCCCAGAGCCCAGACATGAGAGAACCGAGGAGCTGGCTATCTGTCTCCTGTTGCAGCCACTAGCCTCCCAGAGCCAGACTCCGGAGTCTGGACCCCTTTGCAGCTACTACATTACACTGCCTCCCAAAGCCAGGCACAGAACCCAGGAGGCGTGGCACCAACAACACGGATCTGGGGTACAGCTCAAGCAATATAAATTAATTTAAAACCGATTAGCATGTAATGTCTTTGCTTACCTGTTACAGATACAAATCACTTTATTTAGAGAGTAAAGGCCTAACAATAACAGCTTGGTTTGTGTTTCAAGTTAAGGGAAGATACCTAACTCAGTCACAATAGAAAAGCTTGCAAGATCTTGAGGCTTTTGACAAACTGTTAAACCTCTGGGAGAATGCAGAGGACTGTCTCCATCTTGCAGGTGGGGGGAACTGAGGCACCAGGAGAATAAGTGACTTTTGCAAGGTCACAATGACTTTGCCACAGATATTCCAGCCAGGGCTAGAAGCCCAGAGTCTCAGCTCCAGAGCTCATGCTCTAATTGATAGGCAATGTTCCCTCTTCATGCCAAAAATGTTTAATAAATATATACGTACAATATGGCACCCTCAGGTGGCCCATCCATGTAAAGGCAGGCTATGCTGGGGTGAAGCGGAGCAGGTACTGCCTGTTCTGAGCCAGCTCTGCTTGCAGTGCTCTGAAACATCCCAGAGCACCACAAGCAGAGCGGGACACCTGAGCCCAGGGCACCAGCTGGTGGCGGAGCAGTGGTCTAGCTACACAGACAGGCTACTGCAGCTCTGCTTGTGGCCAGCGGCTGCCCCAACAACAGCCATGGAGCTGCAGGCGGCAGCTTACGCTGGCTGGCGATCCACCCACACCTCTATTGCGGGTGGGATGCCGCACAGGCAGAATGTGGGCCACAATGGCAGCCGCCTGCCTCTCTCTAAACCCACTACACTCGGAGCCAGCCGAGCCTGTCTAAAAACACCCAGTGCTCTGCAGAGGATGGACCCATGTCAGATAGGGGCAGGAGACCCTTTTTGCCACCTCATCCCGGAGGAAGCTCGCCTGGCCCCAAGCCTTTTGACATTTCGGCGGAACTGTAAGACCTGACTGTTTGCCCAGGCCTTTGGGAGGGAGGGCGGGGGGGGAGGATTTTAGTCCCCATCCCATTTATTTATTATTTTTCTAGCCCTGTTTTATGTGATGTGTTTTAGATGATGTTTTTATATTTATATTTTAAGTGAATTTTAATATTTTATTGTGTTGTTAGCCGCCCCGAGCTGCATTGCAGGAGGGGGCGGGATATAAATCTGTAAAATAAATAAATAAATAAATAAATAATGTGGCTCCACCCCACCCCCTGCCAGCCTCTGACCCCCCGTCCTATTTATCCAGGTTGACCATGGGGTTTGGGCATACCTCCTAGCCGTCCCACAGTCCCTCTTGGTGTCAAAGTCCCTCTTTCAGGAGAGAGAGAGAGAGAGAGAGAGCTCAGGCACCTCTTTCCTGGTTTCCTCTTTCCCAGGTAAAGTACTTGAGAGGAAAATGGACAACTTGCGAGGACAATTCCATCTGTGATGGAATAACAAGAAACTAAGTGGAATGAGAAGCAGGAGAGCATCTGTCCCTCTTTGTGCACCTGGATGTCATGAGGTGTGGGCACGTGTGTTAAGTGTGTGAGGAGACAGACCTTATTAATAATAATAATAATAATCCTTATATAGCGCCCCCCTGCCATGGCACTCAGAACACTTTACATATAACTAACAACTTTTTAATCCCCACAACAACCCAGTTAGACTGAGAGAATAACATGACTGGCCCAAGTTCACCCAGTGAGTTTCTGGCTAAGACGAGACTGGAACCAGGGTCCCCCCCACCTTCCCAGTCCAACTACTGCACACCTAGCCATCACACCACACTGGCTATTTACTGTATGGCAAAACTAACTGACCGAGAGGGCAGGGCTTCTCCTTCTTTGGCTGCTGGAAATATTGAGAGCTATGCTTGGTTCATGTAGGACAATAAGGTTACGGCACCTCGCCCCACAGTGACACAGACTAGAGAAAGCATGTGATACACTGGGCATTTTTACACACATGTTAAAGTTCCGGATTCTTCAATCTTCTGGGTTTACAAGTCCACATGTAAGTTCCAAATTCATTTTTCTCACACACACTGCCCTGAGGCAGTTCCTGGATGCATTCTTCATGCAAACACTGCCCTGAGGCAGCCTAAAGTAGCCGCAGCTGTAGACGTGACAGGCTGCCATGGAAACCAAGTAACCACAGCTGCCTGGAGCAAAGCAGTTTACCAGGAAAACTTTTTACACACAAAAGTTCTGGGAGAAGTAATACGCAGAAGTTCAAAGATCCAGATCTTTAAGATCTGGGTGAGTGATATAGACACACAGAAAGTTCCGGATACAACAGCAAACATCCAGGAGAAATGTGTGTGTAAAAACACCCATTGTAAGGCCTAACTCCATTGCCACTTTGGTGCTACTTGTCAAGCCAACGGATCCCTCAAAAATGGTCATGGGACTCAGATGTGAAAGGAGTGGTCCTGAGGCCTATTTTGGCTGTGTCCTCCAGACTCCAGCACTGGCTGTTTTTACATGATCCTAATACCTGCATTAACTCCTCTAAATATGGATTGTAGTTGAATGTGTGAATTGTCATGCTGGTTTAAATCACTTCTGCGTCCTGGTTTTTAACTCATTTTTCCTGGTTTTATGCCATGCCAGTGTTGTTTAACATGATTTTCAAGGATTTATCTAATTCAGCATGAAATAATGCCAGAATAGTGATCATGTGAACAACTAGTCCAGTATTAAGCCACCCCACCACAGAAAATTATATGTAAGGTTTTTACGTCCCCTCTACCCAATGTCTCTATGGTATTGTGCAGTCTCGAGTGGTAAAATGTCACGGATAACAATTTACAGTAGAGAAGGCTGTGACAAAATGTTACCCATGCTGCCTCCTAATTCCCTCTGCTTACCCTGTAGCAGAGGGAATCCATCACACCCATCCACTCCAGGGACCCATGTGGTGAAACACCAGTGGGGGGTGCTATACAGCTGAGACACCCACCTCACTGTGTTTCTCCAAATCTCTGACCAGGGATTCCCACAGCTGGCAAACCCCCCAAAACCCTTAGTATTCCGCTGCCACCACCTGAGGGTAATTCAGAGGGTGTTCACTAGTGGTGGGACCCCGGGCCCATTACCGGCTACCGGATTTACCGGTTACCGGTTCTACGAAAACCGGATTCCCGGATTAAATCCGGTATGCCGGTACCGGATTTATTTCATTGGTTTCAATGGGGCGCTGTGTCCCCATTGAAACCAATGAAATA
>QEPC01000381.1:1005642-1022644 GCA_003113815.1 Sphenodon punctatus
CATGGACCTGCCTGCTGTCATTCTCATCGTAACCAAGCCAAGTACGTGCACTTGAGACCTCGCATCTTCATGAATGTTAGACCCCTTGTCTCTCCCTCTGTTCCCCTTCCTATGTCTCTCCCCCAGCTCGTCTCTCCGATTGTAAGCCCGAGGGGCAGGGACCGTGTCTATTTTATTACTTTGTAAAGTGCCAGGTACACTGCTGGTGCTATATAAATGTTTGTTAATAATAATAATTTTACATGGCAGTTCAGGAGCTGGGTCTAGAGCTATCGCCTTTCTAGACACTTTAGCAGGAAAAGGCACTCCAAATGGGGAAAGGCGGTACGGTAAAGACTCAAGAGGCTTTTCTTTGAACATAGGCCACGTTTATACTGCATGTGTGCTGCCGCACCGTGCACTTCCAGGGGAGGAGGCTTCAGACAGCAGGGAATGGGTGTGCAGTCAGTGTGCGCCCACACCCCACCCATTTGTTATTTTATTTTTCATAACTTATATTCTGACCCTCAGCAGCTTGGAGCAGCTAACGATCACAAAATAAATTAAATATAAAATACAACAATAAAACAAACAAGTCAATAAAATATAAAAACAGTCCATATGGGGGAAGTAAAATAAAAAGCAGAAACCCCCCTACCCTAACCCCACTCCCCACCCTTTACCTATCTCCCTCAGCAAAAGTCTGGTGGAACAGCCAGGCCTTACACATTCGTCGAAAGGAGGAGAGGTCCAGGGTCACCCAGGCCTCTAATGGAAGGGAGTTCTACTGCCAAGGAACTATGGATAACATGAGGCTGCTGTGGAATAGTAGGCCTCCATGGGGTTTTTTTGTGGACGAGAGCCACTAAAACATTTTTTTTTAAAATAAATCCAGGATCCACCTTAAAAAAAAATCCAGGTCCAGAAGTGGCTGGACCTAATTTCAGCAGCCAGCAGCAGCAGCATGTGGGGGTCAGCAGGGGAATCCCAGCTGAGCAGGGAGGTGGTATGAGGCAGCAGCCAGAGAAGCAAGGAAGCTTTCGGAAGTCACAACCCTCCTGTTGCTATCCTGCCTAGTGTGGCCATTGGTCCTGTTTTATACAGGACATTTCTGTTTTTGAAGGGTTTGTCAGTTGTCTGTTCCCTACGTGTTTTTGTCCTGTATTTTGCACGTGCTGCCACGTTCTCTCTCACACACACACACACCCTCTCATGACTTCTGAGCAGGAAAACGGCATCAGCAGCATGTGGACTCACAGGCGAGCCAGCGGTCCCAAGATTTGGGGGGGGAATGCTATGGTTTCCATAGCATCCGGATTTTTCAGAACACAACCACTTTTTCATCTGCACAACAATTTGGAGACTGGATTGGGCAAGAACAAGGCACCTGGATGGCATGGCTTGTTTGAGCAAGGAGGCGGCGGTGGCGGAAGGTGGAGAGCAAGTGGCTCTGGGGGACGCACAACTTTGATCTGCATCCCCAAAGCGTGCAGGGAGGGAGACTGGCTCCAATTCCCATGCCCCGCCCCAGCCTCAAACAGGTGGCTCCCCCTTCCCTTGTATGCCGGAAACGCTGCCCCAACCAGGACCACTGCAAAGCCCAGCTTCATGTCTATGCTGCTGAGGCGCAGGATATGGGACGTGGGTGGGAGGCCCTGGCTAGGACTGCTAGGATAGCTATGATATCAGTCCTAGCCAGGGCCTGTTAGGGACAGCGCTCCTCCCACCCCCACCCATGTCCCATACCCTGCCCCTCAGCAGCACAGGCAGCCAGCACAAGCAGCAGGAGGGGATGCTGCAGGGGATGCAACACAGCTGCACCAGGCATCATAGGTCCCCCAGGCCATCCTGGACCCTGCCCAGGGCCCACCAGTGTGTTCCAGCCCCCTAGTTGAGAACCCACTGCAGAGCAGCCATCACCTTGTACCCTGCGTATTCCTTCCTTCAGCTCTCCTGGTCGCACCCAGCATGAAGCCCAGCCCTGTGCTGAGTTTGGGCTCCAGTTCATAGTCCAGTTTCCAGTCAACAGGGTGGCCACATTACAGTTGACAATTCTAGCACAGAGGCCTATGCAGACCAGGGCAGGATAAAGTCCTGGTGACAGAGGAATAGCAAGCTTGGAATGGACCCCAGTGCAGAAGACAAAAGAGGCCCCAACCTCTCCCAGTAGCAGGAGATACAGCTACACCTGGGAGAGTGCCCTTCCACCCCACAGCTTTTGGGCACCAGAGCCGCTGCACCACCAGTCCCTTTAATACCTAGTGAAGCACGTGGGCTTGGGAGGGTACGGGCAGCACTGGAGAAGCTCTCCTGTCACTGTCCATTCTGTACCCAGCCAACAGACGGACAGACCGGGCTTTGTCCTCCAGAGCTGCAAGTTCAGCATCTTTCCCTGGCATTCAATTCACTTAAAAAAACAAAATTATAAGGAGGAAAAATAATAAAAGCAGTAAAAAAAGATTAATCAACAGTTTGAGCTGATGAGCCGTCTTTTAAAAACACACTCCATGCCAGCCACTTTTATCACTTCCATTTTTTTCTAATCCTCCGTTCCTTTATAAACACCCCTCTTATCAGCTTGGAAAAAATGTGGTTTCCACCATGGAGCTTGGCCCTTCTTCCATTAGCCAGCTCCTGCCCTTCCACCCACACATCAATTCCATGATGGCAGGCAAAGTTATCCTGCCTCTTTTTATTTCATTCCCTGCATGCCAGGGCTACCCAGCTCCTTGGCTCTGGAGCAGAGTGGAATGCAGCACTGCAAAGAGCCAGCAAAGGGCTCTCTCATATAGTTTTTGTAGGTCCCACAAAAAATGGTGACTGTTTGTTGTTTTTTTCTCATATCTCAATCTAGTGGTGACTTTTGTTTGTTATGCACTTAAAAATGTAATGCAGAGGCCGCCATCCTGGGAACTGGAATGTTCATGACCACTCTGTCCTTCATTCTCCCTTTCACAAACTTTTGTTAAAAGCTTGTGAAAACAATTTTAAAATGTGTCCTGAGCATAAATCAATGCAGCGATTTAATCAAAATGCACAAGCAGCACCAAACAACAGCTTTGAGAGGTGTGAACTGTCTTATTCATGGCAGCCAAGGTTCCCAAGACTTTGATTCTCTATCCAGGGAATCTGGCATTTTTTCCAGGAAGTCACAAAGTGCAATTTCAACCTGCGTTTTCAGATGGACGAACTATCCTTGATATAATCCGAGCTTATTATCTAGTGTTTACAAACTCCTGTCTGTTTAGACAGACATTCTATTAGTAGTCTGAACACAACCTTGATGTTAATCAGGAATTAGTGTCTCTGGGATAAATTTCAATCCCATGGTGCTTTCATCCATGCTCAGCACACTTGATTTTGGGGACTGAAGAAAATCAGATTTTCTTCATTTTTCTGATTTCTGAGTTGAAGAAAATAGAAACTCATTCCTTTGTTCTGCAGCTATTTAAACTCGGCGCTCCGCAATGCATTGCAGAACAATGACCGAGGTAATAGGATTGCCCCACAGTCATGTGACCCTAGATACCATGGAGGCAGAAATGCCTAGAGAGAATGTCAGGTCTTTAAGCAGGACTCTGTGGCACTAATCTAGGATTAGTTGACTAGTCAGTCTGAACGACTAGGATATTATCTAAGATTAATTTAACATCCACATATCATAAATCCTAGCAAGCTGGGGTTTATAACAGCGGATGTTTTTCCTGACCCTAGATAATAATCTCCCATTTGCAGCGTTCAGACGGACATCTCACATGGAATTAAGGCTTTTAGACGAGCGGCGCACAATTGTGCATCGCCATGGCGCATATTTTGAAACGCCCACATGATGTAATTTGACGAGACGGAAGTGGGTTATTATGCGCATATTACGGCGGTGGCGCATTTTTAAAGTCCGCGAATTAAAAAGCTCGATTGTGAGCTATTTAATTCGCGGACTTTAAAAATGCGCCACCGCCGTAATATGCGCATAATAACCCACTTCCGTCTCGTCAAATTACATCATGCGGGCATTTCAAAATATGCGCCATGGCGATGCACAATCGCGCGCCGCTCGTCTAAAAGCGGCCTTTAATTCCCAATTAAATGCCTGTCTGAAAACAACGTAAGAGGGGTCACAAATGGGCTGGGAAGAGTGTCACAGAGCATGGAGTTGCACAGAGCCCCATGTATTAGGGGCCACCAATCCAGTGCAGGCACAGCAACTCTTTCCAGTGTTGCCAGAGTAGAGTGCTGTCCGGAGAAGTAGTGAGGGCAAGAGCTAGAGTGCGTTTCTTTTCTCCCTAGCGCAGGTCCATAACAGGTGAACTTCCCGCAGGAGGCGATGGTCAGCCGGGGGGCTGGACTCAAACCTGGTTGGGCCAGGTCCGTATGTCATTCCTGCACAATGCCAAGGAGACCTCATGACAGACTGGCAGCACGGCCGGCCTTAGAATTTGCAGGGCCCAGGGCAAAGATAAAATGGAACGGCCTTGATGGCCCCACCCCTTTCGCTCGACCCCACAGGAGCACCCCCAACAGGGCCCTAGAGGTGTAGTGTTTGGGGCCCCGCTGGGAGAAAGTGGAAGCCCTGCCCTGGTGAAACTGGGGGCCACTATAGGGCCCACAGAAGAGCAAACCCAAGGTAGTCACCCCAGGTCACCCTGTAGTAAGGCCAGCTCTGACTGGCAGGGAAGGAGCAAGCAGCACTCCATTTCAGGGAAAACACTGCACCCCCCTCCCTATTGCCTTGTATGCCAGCACTGCACCACCACAAACACACCCAGAGCCAAAGTACTCCTCTGCCACATTGTCCTCAGACCGTCACACTGTACCCACGCACTCCATTACCCCAGATCACACTCCACTCACTGTTGCCTCCTTATCCTATCACTTGACTGATTAATATTATCATCATTTTGAATTATTCTAAAATCAAATTTTGTAAAAAAGTAAGTTATGACCTTGTACCTAGCAGTATTTTTTTTTAGCATTTATTTAGTTATATTTATTACAGCTGTGACAGACTTATCATTGGCAACGATAAAATAATTCCTGCAAAAGGGTCTGTACAGGCAAAGCAAACCTACATTCCACATGGGATATCAAAATTAGCCTATAAAATGGAATCTTCACAACCTGAAGAAAAAGGAAGCCAGACTCAACAGCAACATATTGTGTGTGTCTCTGCCCCTTGGGGGAGGGATGATTATGCAAGAGGGGCAAGGAAATCTGGCTCCTCTTAAAAGCATAGCCAGAAAACAGCCATTTCTGGATTGCCCACCCAGTGCTCCTCAACCAACAGAACCAGTACCCATGGGAGCTGGGAGCTTTCCTTTCTGCTCTGGCAAAAGTAAGCAGGCCACTGCCCCTCAGGCCCAGGGGCTAAATGTAGCCTGTGGCTAGTTTTTATTTGGCCCCTTCCCCATTCCTAGATCTGACCCCTAGATCCAGTTGCTTGCTACCGTACCCACCAAGCACTGAATAAATGAGCTCAGAGTAAGTGAGCAGAGATGAGGACATGCACACAAGGATAGGGGGCAGATGCATGATCTGCACCCTCCTCTTTCCAAATACACCCCTGGCTGCTCCCAACTTCTATACAGCCCTATACTCATTTTCAAAGTGGGCTCTGGGAAGGAACAGGTTCCCCACCTCTGCTCAAGTCCATGCTATCACAACGCACTCAATCCCTATAAGCAAGGGTCCGCATTCTTTACCTTTCCCCCATTGGCAGCAATGGGGGAAATGCAGTGTACATGGGTCCCTGTCTATGAGTCACCTAGAAAGTAAGAGCCAGCAAAAAGCATGAGGAGGGGAAGGGGGAATCTGGTGCAACAGCTGCACAGACCATTCCCCCTCCCTGCCCCCATTTGCTTCTGGGTGTAATTCTGAGTGTTGCTATCAATACTGACAACTGGACCTAGTCTCTCAGTATTAAGCTCCTTGGCAGCGTTTGCCATCCCTGGCTGACTAGGGAGGAGGATGGACCCGTCCCTCTGGAATTCAGTTTCCTAGTTGGTCTGGCAATGCCAGATACCAAGTTAGCTGACGCCAGGGTTCAGTGCCAAGCACAGGTGTTTTCTCAGAGTGCTCACCCAACTAGACACAGTAGTATTTTTGCCCACAGCTGAGCGGGTTGATGCACGCACACAATGGGCACCGTGGAATAATCCCCTTCATAATAAGGCTTTGCACCTACTGAGCATTCTCATCCTGGGATTCCCATGCACTTCACCAAGGGAGGAACAGGATTCCACTTCATTTCACACGTAGGGAAACCGAGGCAGGGAGAAGGGAAATTGCTCTCCCCAAAGTCACAAAGGGAATGAGGGGCAGGGGTGGAAACTGAACCCAAGTGATTCCCAGCTTCCAGGCCAGTCTTCAAACCCAATCACATTTGCTCTCTAGTTCACGCTATTATAGGTGTGGTTTGTAGGGACACCCCCAGACCTGCACATGACCGAGCATGATCACTCAAGTAGAACTCCTCCCTACTGAGCTTCTCATCTCCAGCTGGGGAGAGCAGCCATGTTTTCCTGGAATCACGCTCCCTTTGGCAGATCTTCAACAGTTTGAGAGGAACGGGGGGGGGATGTGATGGGTCACCTTCTGATCAGTCCAACAGGATTAGGGTTGCCTTAGGTGCAAATTTTTAGAGGGCACTTATGAGAAATACAGGTTGAAGGGCTGGTTTGACATCAGTGCAGCTCTGCAACCTGTATTTCTCATAAGTGTCCTCTAAAACTTGCACATATGGCAACCCTAAATAGGGGCCATTTAGTGAGAGAAATTGAAGGTGGGGGAGAACACTTCTGAAACTTTCCAGCTGTGGGACCCCAAGCAACTGTGCAGAACACAGGGCTGTGAGTCACTCTGCCCCAGTGATAATGCTCTTTGAGAGAAATTGTATCCTAGGCTTGTCAGACACCTGGTCCCAGGAGTCCCCTGCCAGCACTTGTGCCCAAGGCAGAGCCTGCTAGAAGCCAGGCAGACTTCCTGGTGACTCAGTTCAGCAAGTTTATTGTAATCCAAACAGGGGTCCCCAGCCCCTTCACTACACCCGCCTAAAGAGGCATCCAGCTTCTTGTGGCAGCTCTGAGGAACTCCGTGGGCTCCCTTCTAGGGGAGCATGACATCTGTATTAGCTGCTCTTGTGTAGAGAATGAGATCACGGTGCCCAGACTTTGAAGCTTTCGTGATAGAGGAGGGAAAAAACCAAAACGCACCAGCTCTGACTAAAGGGAAGCAGTTGGGGTTGGCCCCCCTCCTCCCCCTCACCACTCACTCTTCATTTCCAGAGGCTAAATTTAGTGAATTCTTTTCACATTAAAAACTTGTCAGGTGTTCACAGGCTGCTGCTTTGGTCTCTAGAGGGAATTACCAAGACAGAGAAACCCCTTAAACCGGTAAGCCAGAAGGAAGAGAGATTTGAGCGATCCCCCATCACCCCTTCTAAGCCCACTGGCACTCACTGTCTCCCTGGCCTCATCCTCCTCGCCTACTGCTCTGGGCACAATTTAGGAAGGAGTAAGCTCCACCTCTCCCAGGGCCTTTTGGGTGCCTAAATGCAGACTTGTCAGTCATCCTCTGGCTTCTCCATAGCTCCTCTAAATCTCTGGGCAATAAATTCCTGTGCTAACGGAGATCCAGGCCCTTTGGGCACGACAGTCTCCCTCAAAGGGAAATCCTTGCAGCGTCACCACATTCAGCAACCCTTACCTGATTCCAAATTTAATTCATTCGGGTTTTTCAGTCTGCCCATCTCTTCTGTTCCTGATCTGGGATCTCAAGCCATTCATATATATATTGTAATCCAAACAGGGGTCCCCCCCCCCCCTTCACTACATCAGCCTAAAGAGGCATCCACCTTCTTGTGGCAGCTTTGAGGAACTCAGTGGGCTCCCTTCTATAGCATCATCATCGTTTATTGCATGGCTCCTGGCTATTGCTCACAAACAAACATGACATAACATACATAACAAAAGAAACTGATAAACCTACACAAATATAAATTGCTAATAAAGCAAAACCTTAAAAATTTTTTTAAAACAATCAGCTGTAGCAAAAAAACATATCCAAACTAATTAGCGAATACTCTGGGTCAATTAGTTCACAGAAAGAGCCAAGAAGCTGTATTGCCCAAATTAAGAAGATTAATGCCCCGAAATAGGCCTAAATTTTAGAAAGTTTCCTCTATAGTGAAAAGTCTGCATAAGGAATGCGGCTACATCTTTAATAACCCATGGATCCACACTATCTAGTAATGAAGTTAGCAAGGATTCATCCGATCTCCCCGGTAACTTCTGGAGGGAAGGGGCAAGGAAGTTCTCCCTAATGGGATCATAAAGATGGCAGTGTAACAACACGTGGGACACAGATTCCACCGCTTCCTCATCAAGGGAGCACAAACGCTCAATATACGGAATTCCCCGCTTCCTGCCCTCAGTAACCCGAGAATGCATTGCATTTACATGGGCATAGAAGATCAGAACTTTGGCCCTCCCTGATATGGGGGACTCTAGATATTTTGGGACCAAACCCTGAGTGGGAGCCCAATTAAGGTAAGAGCGAAGATGTTGCGAGGCTCTCATACTACCTACATCCTTTTGCCACCCTATGATTGCAGCTCTACTAAGGATTTCCTTGCGTACCACACCGATGGGTTTATGCTCCAGATAGTTTTTGGATAACCCAAGGGAATTGATGTGGGTTTCTATCATCTGCATCCAGGGGGAAAGAAAAAGGTCCTTAGTGACCTCCTGTAATAGAATCGAACAACATTGCGTATACAATCTTGCCCAGAATTTCAGTGCTTGTGCCATAGCACGATCTTGAAGGCTGGTGCTTCCTGTTTCCAGCCTGAAGGCTGCGTTCGGGGTACCAATGGGCCTCCCAAAATGCGCTGCCAGAAACCTAGACTGAATTACATTAAGTCTGTGCGCTTGGGAGGGAGCCCAGAGTTCTGCTCCATACATGAGCTGGCCGCCAATCTTACTATTGAAAACTTTCAACGCTGGAATGATGGCGATTCTACCCAGATGCCTAAAAAGGCCATAAATGGAACGGGCCATACTTTTAGCTACCAAAATTGCTCTGGCCGTATGCTCGCTCTAAGAGCCGGATCTATGGAACAAAAGACCCAGGTAGCGGAAAGAATCCACCTGCTGGATCGAATGCCCCTGGATATTCCAGGAGAAAAGTTTTCTCCCTTTCGAAAAGTCCAAAACTTTAGTTTTACTAAAGTTAACCAGTTTATGGTACTCACAAAAAGAAGCAAAGATCTTAAGTTGCCTTATCAGGCCAATTCGGGTTTGTGACAGCAACGCAATATCATCCGCGTAGGCCAAACAGCCTGCCGTTCTAGAACCTAGTTTAGGCGGGGAAAAAACTTTTATCAGACATCCTTGGAATTACCTCATTAATGTAGAAGTTAAAAAGGGCTGGGGCCAGCACACAGCCCTGCTGAACTCCTGTGTAAGTATATATAGGCTCCGTAATGTGGCCCTGCTTGTCTAACTTGACCACTAAGGACGATTTGGCATGCAGAGCTTTAATTAGATTAAGGAGTCTGCCTTCAATCGATGTACCCTGGAGATTCTGCCATAGAATAGTTCTATCGAGAGAGTCAAAGGAGGACTTTAGGTCCAGGAATGAAAAGAAAAAGGAGCCGGTGCGGGCCTGATACCTACGGGCTAAGTGATCTAAAATATAGCACAGTTCTATTTTAGAGCGGCCCCTCTGGAACCCCGCTTGCTCTTCTGCCACAATATTCTCTCATTGCATCCAGTCCAAACATCTGCCCAGTCAACGTTTGGCGAAATTCCTGATAACTGACAGTAAGTTGATGGGCCTATAATTGGCAGAGTTCGATCTCTCACCCTTTTTGAAAATGGGAACGACCACCGTCTTGGTCCATAAATCTGGGATTCTGCCAAAGTTATTTACAGCTGTAAATAACACGGCCAGTAGTGGGAACCACCAGTCGGAAAACTTTTTGATAAATTCTATACAAATACCATCTGGGCCAGGGGCCCTGTTGTTCCTGAAAGTACCCACTACCTGTTCCACCTCCTCTACAGTGACAGGGGGCCAGGGGTAAAAATCATCCCAAATGACCTCTGCAGAGTTATAGGTTGCAGCGACCATCACTTCCTGCGCTACATTGTAATATTCCACCCAAAGTTGAGGAGGGATAGGAGTTACAACAGTTTTTTTATGCGGCATAGTTGCCCCTCTTATTAGTCGCCAAAACTTTATCATCCTTCCCTTCTATATATACAGAAAGAGAGCGAGAGAGATCCAAATTTTTAGTTTTAATATATATATATATATATATATATATATATATATATATATATATATTATATATATTAACGCTCTTCTATTCACCTTTAACTAACAAGATACCCGAGATCAATACAATCAGTCATGCACCAGGTCTGCCGCATGCCCCAAGTCAGCTGACAGGAAAGAAGCACTGGAAGCACTTGAAACTTCCATGCCCCTGTTGGCTCTGGTAGGAATACCTGATGCAGAGGAGGACACTGCGCTTGGCTGGACCAAAGCCGTAGAGGTGACAGGTTTCCTCTCTCACTCATTAGCGCCGCCAACGCCTGCAGAACTCATGGAAAACCCTGCCTTTAGATGGCATCTTGGTAATTCTAGCCTCAGGGTTTCTGACCTCTCTTACCAAGGACACAATCTTTGTTCCATCAGAATAGAGAAACTGTCATACTGGATCAGTCCAATGGTCCATCTAGCCCAGCATCCTGTCTCCAACAGTGACCACCTTTGGTTGCTTCAGAGAAGAGCGCAGCAGATCAGGATGGAGTGATCCATTACCTGATGTTCACTCACAGAAGAGTTCTCATTCCCTGATCAACTGGACCAATATTGCTATTTATGGGACTATTCCCTACAAACCTGAAAGGTGACTTACACATTTATGTATTTTTAAAGGAATTCCCTCAAAGGATAGTTTAGCTCAGGAGAGTGGTAACAGCATAGGACAGGGTGGGGAACCTTTTCCCTACCGGGGTTATATTGAAAAGGAGTACACGCTCCACGGGTCATATCGACTGGGGCGGGGGAGGCTTAAGAGGTGTGCTTAGGATGGAGGCAGGAAGAAGGTCCAGATCATGCATTTATGCCATGGATCCATCTTCAGTTCTTGAATGCATGCTCTCATCTCTGTTCCCTTTTCCTGAGCTCACTCTTTCAGTCCTTGAGAGTACTACTCACGTTCAAAACACTCCACAACCAAGCTCCCCCTTACCTCTCGGACCTAATCTCCCTATGCACTCCTGCACGCGCTCTCCGCTCTTCCTCTGTCCCCTCCCTCACTCTCCCTCATTTCTCCTGCTCACCTAACCGCCTTCGACCCTTCTCCCTCGCTGCCCCCCATGCCTGGAACTCCCTCCCTACCCACATCCGCCTTGCCCCCTCCCTCCGCTCCTTCAAATCCCTCCTCAAGACCCACTTTTTCCTCGCCACCTTTCCCAATGCCTGCTAGTCGTTCCCCATATACTTACTGTCTGCCCTCCTCTGCAGACTGCTGCAACCAACCTGATTGTAACCAAGCCAAGCACACGCACCTGAGACTTCGCATCCACCTGAATGTTTGTCTGTCTTCTCCCCTGTCTCTCCCACTGTCCCCTCTCCCTGTCTCCCCCTCCTTGTCTTTTAGATTGTAAGCCACAGGCAGGGACTGCGTCTATTTCTATGTTCTGTACAGCGCCAGGCACATGGCTGGCGCTATATAAATGTTTATAATAATAATAAATAATAATAGAAACTGAAGCCATGGACCAATGGGTTGGAAGTTCCCTACCTCTGGGCATAGGTAGACTGCCTGCTTGGGTCACTAGTTTCAATCCAGCCCAGATTAGCTCCTAGTAGCCAGCACATCATCATACAAAGCAGATCCAAAAAGTGAACTCACATGTAACTCTGCTAAACTCCGATGTCCATGGGGCCCTGGAAGCTATATAATCCGCCCCGGATGATGCTGTTGAGTGTGAGAGAGGTACTCAGATTTCCAGCCCCACTTTAAACTCTGATGTTTAGATCTGATCTATTTGTCAGATCAGAGTTTAAAGTGGGACTGGAACTTAGAGCGTCTCACTCACACGTAACATCGATCCAGGTTGGATTATACAGCTTCCAGAGTCCCGCAGACATCAGAATTAGCAGAGTTATGTGAGAGTTCACCCTCTACGTGAGCTCCCAGTTGAAAATGAGCCAGAATCCCAAATCTTAGCACCCATCAAGCTTTGGGAAAGGTGCCAATTCAAACCGTGCAGTTCCGCCTGAGCTGACTTGGAGACAGCACACTCTATTCTGCTGACTTCAAGTGGGAAGAGACCCCAAGCTCACACAAACTCTTCAGGAATTGCTGCACCCCATATCACCTGGTGTTATGTGTTTAGGCAGCACAGATGTCTTTTCCAATAAAGAGCTGGGGGAGTGGAAGCACAGAACCACCAGGCTGGGGAATGGTGCTCAAGGAGAGGGTTTGTCAAAGTTTTCCAGGAGGCCTCAGCAGCTCTTTAAGCTTCCTGACAGTCAGGATAACAAAATGTGTCTGTGGAGCTCTGGGGATACAGAGTGAAATTAAAATGCATAATGAATAGAGCCATTTTTCAGGGGGTCACAGCTGCGAACGCTAGCAGGGCCAGAAAGTAAAACACACTCGACAGGCACACATGAAAGGAACCATCAGCCTTCTCAGGTCCCACCCCCTGACCCCCCACAGAATGGCCCCGATGCACCAGGAAGGGAGGGACCTGCTCTCTCTGAGCCTGTATCCTTCCTACGTGGTGGCGCTCCTGGGTGCTGGTGAACAGCTCTGAGCTGATGGAACAGTTTCTCCACTCTGCCCGCTGTGCTTATGTTCCTTGAAATGTGGAATTTTCTATTAGAGCCCTTAGTGGGCAGTCTGCAGTATCGTTAATTACATCTGAAGAGTTTTGTGTTCTCCCCACGCCGGGTCATAAAAACAAGAGGAGGATTGAAAAGTTCAAGGATCCAGGTCATCTTGAAGGAGGGGGAGAGAGAGGAAAAACAATGGGTGGGGGAGGAGAGAGGGGCAGGGGAAGGAAGGCTGCTGTTGGATTCAGATCAAGCTGATTGCAGACCTTGGGACTTTCTACATATTAGCCAAATGGCTGCTGCTTCCCCCAGTGAGTTTGTTTAAAGGGCATTTAGCGGTGGCAGAGTTACTGCAATTGCTCTGGGACATGCCAAAGGATTATCTGGTTTCTTATCAGAGGCGTAAGATTCAGCTCCTCTGTGTGAAGACGAAAGAAGTGACAGAGCTGGGAGAGGGTGAAGCCAAAGGCAAAGACTCAAAAACTAGGAGTCAGACGGCCCACAAAAATCAGGAATTTTAAAAAACTACAAATTTGGAATGTAGACGACATGGGAGCGTTGAAAGCCACTCATTCGCCACTCCCTCCGACCCTTACCTGCATCCCCATGCAAGGGGCTTGAAGACAGGGGGAGGAGGGCAGGTAGGTTGTCAGACACCGGCTGCTGTGCCTGGAGTCTCAGGTGGCGGCAGCGGCCAGGAGCTCTTTTCACCAACTCCACCTGGAGTTTTCTTTCTGATTTGGATCTGGCCACCATCATCCAGGTCTTCATCACCTCGAGGCTAGCCTACTGCAATGCACTCTACACGGGGCTGCCCTTGAAGACTGTTCGGAAGCTGTAGCTGTTGCAGAATGTGGTGGCCTGGCTCCTTACAGGAGCAAGTCACCAGGCGCACATAACACCAATGCTCCAAAATCTGCACTGGTTGCCTATTGTCTTCCGGGCACAATTCAAGGTGCTGGTTTTGACCTTTAAAGCCCTAAACAGCTTGGGACTTATCTGGCAGATCACCTGGCCTACCATGTCCCACTGAGGCTGGCTGAGGACACCCACCCAGAGGTACCAGTTTTTAACTTGGCCTCCACAAGGAGGAGGGTGTTCTCAGGAACTCCACAATGAGGAGGAGTTGTGGAACTCCCTCCCCCGGGAGGTTCATTTATGCCCATGCTGGAGCACCTTTAGGAGGCCATGTAAAACTACCTGATTTACAAGGGTGTTTGGCAGCTGGGGCAAGGGAGTTGTGAGGCTAAGGGGTGAGTCAGGGGTTGGAAAGGGCTGGGGGATGGTTTGTAGATGTGGGGTGTTTTATGTTTTCTTTTTTATATATATATAGTTTTAATTTTATTTATTTATTCAAATTTCTTACTCTGCCCTTCCTGCCAAAGGTGTGTATATCCATTGTAAGCTGACCTGAGCTGCCTTTGGCAGGAAGGGCAGGGTAAGACATCTGAATAAATAAATAAAATTAAAACTGCAAGTGTCTGGCCCCTTCTCAAGAAACCACCTTTGAACGCAGACTCCCCGGCCAGCTATTGCCCTGTCTCTAACCTCCCCTTTTTAGGGAAGGTTACTGAACGAGTGGTTGCCCAGCAGCTTCAGGCTCATCTCAATGCTATCGAATTCCTGGACCCATTTGAATTAGGTTTTTGTCTGGGGTACAGCACGGAGACTATGCTTGTGGCCTTGGTTGATGATCTATGCCTGGAGATTGACAAAAGGAACTGTGCCCTGTTGATCTTGTTAGACCTTCCAGAGGCCTTTGATACAGTTGATCATGAGGTGTTGTTGACACAATTGTGGGGACTTGGCAAGAGTGCGCAGGACTGCTCTTGATTACTCATTGTCCCCTGGGAACCTCCCCTGTGGTGTCTCGCAGTGTTCCATCTTGTACTGTGTCCAATTCTGGGCACCGCATTTTAAGGACATTGACAAGTTGTCCTTCTTAAAGGGTTCAGAGGAGAGCAACAAAGATGGGGTGGGGTCTGGAAACCAAGTCCTACGAGGAAAGGTTGAAGGAGCTGGGTATGTTTAGCCTAGAGAAGACTAAGAGGAGACAGGATAGCTGTCTTCAAATATACGAAGGGCTGTCACACAGAAGATGGAGCAGACTTGTTCTCTGTTGCTCCTGAGGGCAGGACTACAACCAATGGGCTCAAATTACAAGGCAGCAGATTTCGGCTCAACATTAGGAAGAACATCCTAACGGTAAGAGCTGTTGGACAGTGGAACAGATGCCTAGCGCAGCGGTGGGCTCTCCTTTGCTGGTGGTTTTCAAAGAGGCTGGATAGCCGTCTGTCAGGGATGTGATAGGTGTGTACTTCCTTCATTAAGCAGGAGGCTGGATTAGATGACCTCTGAGGTTCCTTCCAACTCTAAGACTCTAGGATTCTGGGATTCCCCTCTTGTTCAGTGTGTATCTGAGGCCGCTGGGCAAGATCATTCAGAAGTTTGGAGTGAGGTGCCATCAATGTGCTGACGACACCCAGCTCTACCTCTCTCTTTCATCCAACCCAGGTCCTGCAGTCTCAGTGCGTACTCGATTCCTGGATGCTGTTGGGGATTGGATGAGGGTGAGCTGACAGACGCTGAATCCAAACAAAACTGAAGTGGATGGACTTCAGGCCTTCCTTCTCGAAGGCCAATCTCGTGACTGGGAGGGGATTGGGAGTCTGCTCATTGAAGGGGTCCGGCCCCCTCTGGTTCATAGGCTTGGAGTGCTTCTGGATCCTTTGCTGCGCCTGGAACATCAGGTTGCAGCAGTGGGCAGGAATGTTTTTCACCAACTTCATCTGGTGAGGAGGCTGCATCCCTTTCTTCCCCATTCAGATCTAGCCACCATCATCCATGCTTTCATTACCTCTAGGCTAGATTACAGCAATGCGCTCTTTGTGGGGCTGCCCTTAATGATTGTTTGAAGCTGCAGCTGGTGCAGAATGCAGCAGCCCAACTCCTTTCAGGGGTGGGTTGCTGTAAGCACATTACACCTGTGCTTTACAGTCTGCACTGGCTCCCTATAGTTTCTGGGCACAATTCAAGGTGCTGAACTCAATTCAAGGTGCTGGTTTTGATTTTTAAAGCCCTAAACAGCCTGGGCCCCACATATCTGAAAGACCGCCTTTCCTATCATACTCCATTGCAACCACTGCGGTCAGCCAGGAGTACTCTCTTGTGGGCTCCACCTGCTAACTTTATTAGCAGGGAGAGGCGTTGTTGGTTGCTGCCCTAGTTTTGTGAAACTCCCTTCCCCTGGAGGTTTGTCAGAGCCCGAGCATATTCCTGAGGCAGTGTAAAGCGTTTCTTTTCAGCAAAGCATTGGGCAGGTGGGGAGAGGGATTGAGGGTTTAGGGATGAGGGTGGGAGTTTAAGGGGATTTTTATATATTGTGTGTGTCACAAGGAGATACTGGATTACAGGTCTAACAAATATGTAAAAGGTTAAACATGTATGTAATGTAAAAGCTGGGAACTGGAAACTCACTTCATGCCATCATGTAATGTCAAAGCTGAGCTCTGGAGACTCGCTTCATACAAGGGAGAAATGCAAAATCATGCCGACTGTGTATTCACTGCAGACACTAGACAGAGCCCCATTGAGCTGCAAATGGAATGCCTTCCTGTGGACGTGACGGAAAGCACACAGTCTCCAGGCAGGAATGTCAAACAAAGAAAGCTGAAAAGATATTTAAGGAAAAAGACTTTTCCCTCCAGTCAGTTGAGCTCAGTTAAGTAGTTGGGGAGAAGAAGTTTCGCTGACTAACCAGCTAAGGACAAATACCCAGCCCCACTACATCGGGCTGAGAATGGACTTCTGTAGGGTAAGATTTTAACCAGGGACTTACTCAAAACAGACTACGATTGCGTTACTTTTGTTTTATTTGCCACTCTGCATTCAAACTATCTTTGTTTATGTAATCAATAAACTTTCCTCTTTACTAAGAAGTGCTTTCTGTTGTCTCACATTGGGGAACACAATCTGAGATCTTGTGCCCTCAAGCAGTTGCGAATCCAGAGAGAGAGAGAGAGTCTGGAAATGGGAAGTCTCTGGAGTTTGGGTGACAGAAGTGTAGTTCGTTCCCCTTGCAAAACTGGATCAGCTAGAGAGAACTGATTCAGGTGGGCTGCAAGTGAGGGAAACAGTCACCTAACCCAGAAATGTGGGGTAGTGGACCCCA
>QEPC01000381.1:1033833-1052576 GCA_003113815.1 Sphenodon punctatus
GCTGAGTGAAAAAGTTTCTTTTGTTTGTTTTTTACTCTGCCACCTGGTGGATAAGAATACAGCACTGTTCATAAATAGGAGGTGCAATAAAGTTGTTTACTACAGGCATCTTCCACTGAGTTCAGCTGTTGACAACCCAAGCTATCAAAGGACACGGATAGCTTATGGAAAATACAAGGGGCTTACAGAGAGAGAGACTAGCATCAAAGGAGTGGCTGGCCTCCATGTCCAACACCCTGATGCCACATATATATGCATCCTTCAAATCCCTCTTTGTGATCCATTTTGTCCATGCTGATTGCTTGCGCTGGTCATTCCTCTTCCAGTTGCTTTACCAGGCACTAGAAACTGTAAGCTCCTCAGGACAGGGCACTGCTGACTAAATGTAATAGCAATGGCCCACTTGGAAAACGAATCTCACACACACACATAACAATCATTCAGCAAATGTCCCAAGTCCAACAATCCTGACTATTATAGTCCCTGGGCTATAACGTGGGCTCTGGCACATTTTCTGTTGTGCATTTCAGGTGCACATGGACATTAGACTGAAAGTGTTTGCAGATACAGAGAGCTGCAGTTTAGCTGGCGGTTCAGGAGAGTCCCACCCTCTCCCAAAGCCAGTACAGGGGGGTTTCCCTTCCAGCTGGAGAGGCCAGCCCCCATGTCCTGCACCTTGGAAAAGCATAAGCTCCCTGGCAGTGTTTGTTCTTTTTTATGCTAGTGGCTCCACTTCAGGGGCTGGGATGTTGTGCAGGTTCCTGACTGGCTCTGTGACAGGCTTTCATTTGCCCTTCATGAGACAACTGATCATGACTGGACAGGGGTGTGGGGGGTGTTTGAAACTAGAGGCAGAGGAATGTGCGCTCCAAGCCCCTGGCTGTAGCTTGCAAAGCATTTCTCTAAACTGAGAATAAGCGGTGTCCTATTATCCTACCCATAGGTTTGTTTTAGCCTCTTCCTCTCTTGTATTTACTAATACCTATTAATGAAACCAACATTTTTTCCAGTCAGCTTTTTTTCAGACTTGTTTTTAAATGTCTCATCTTTTTCCCCATCCACAGCCCCTTCTCTAGTTTCTTTGTCCTATCCACTCCCACCCAAGCCACCGTTGTGCCTCCTCGTATTCACCTGTCCTGCATTTGCTCTGTCTATATAGTTCTGACTTGCTACTTGCCTGAGGAAGGGCCCTGGGTTGCACACTTTCACCAACAGGAGCTGGTCCTATAAAACATATAATTTGAACTGCTTTGTCTATTTCTAAACAGGAAACGTCTAGGTCTTTCAACAATGTGGGGGTTCCATGAATCCATGCTGGGACTCCTACCACAATGTTGTCTGGAGTAGTAAACACTGATTGGGGGAGGGATAATTCTTTATTGTTCTAGCAATAAATGTCCCCCATTCTTAGAATGGGTCCTACACAAAGGCAGAAGTTTTTGCTCAGAGCCTAGTACAGGTATTTGTTGTTACACAACTGATTAAATTCCCACCTAAGTGACAAGAAGGCAAATTCCTAGGCCTGAGTAAATATGAGGTGCTGTTCCCAAACAATCTCGAACCACGACCACCCAAAAAAAACCACGAAGGCTGAAACAAGAATGTAATTGCATTCTTACAAGAACAGGCAAGATTCTCGCCCTCCCCTCCGGCGCGATCTCACATGTTCTTGACAGTTGTTTTTTTTTTAAGTCTCATGAGATTCTCAAAACCCCCAAAACTTCTGCGTATGTACAAAATTTCTGCCACAGCCATTCTGTGCATGTGTGGCCCCCAGTGGCCATTTTGGAGGCCACTCGAGAATCTCGGTGAGAATGGTGGCGAGGGCGTTCTCCTTACAAGTTTCTCAAGCCGGAGAATCAGAGGGGCTCGAGAATTTATTTCAGCCCTATCCTGAACCTCCTCCTCTCAATTTCCATTGAGTGGGTCACCATCCAGCCTGTCCCTCAGACACACAGTCTAGGATTCATCCTTGACTCCTCCCTCTCTTTTGTTCCTCAGATCCAGTCTGTTGCTAAGGCCTGTTGCTTCTCTCTGTACAAGATTGCTAAAATCCAGACCTTCCTTACTGCCAAATCCCTAGTCTGTGCTCTAGTCATTTCTTGCTTGGACTACTGCAGCCTCCTCCCTACTGGCCTTTCCCACTCATCTTAACCCTCTCACTTCTCTGTTCAACACCCTTGCCAAGGTCATCCACCTTGCCCACAGCTTTAATCATGTCCAGCCCCACCTCTCCTCATACCACTGGCTCCTTCTCCACTTTTGCATTTGGCACAAGCTTCATGTCTCCACCTTCAAGGCTCTTGCAAGCTTGCGCCTCCTATCTTTCTGCACTTGTTTCCTGCCACGTTCCTACCTGGGCGCTTCAGTTTTCTACCTCCAGCCTCACCAGCCCCCACAAGTCTCCTGCTCCCTAAACCATCCAACCTTTGCCCCTTCTCCCATGCTGCCCCCATGCTTGCAACTCCCTCCCCCAACACATTTGCTCTGCTCCCTTCCCGCCGCCCCCCCCCAATTTTCAAAAACCAAAAAAGCTCCCCTTTTCCCCCAGGCTCTCCCTAGCTCCTCATCTTCAGACTGCTCATTGAGGCTTCCTCTACTGACTTTTCATGTGAGGTTCCCTCCTCTGTAACTAAGCACAGGCACCTGAGACTTCTCAACTTCATGAATGTATCCATGTCCCTCTCCATGTTCCCCTTTCCTCGCTCTACTCTCCCCTAGATTGTAAGTGCCTTAGGGACCGGTCATTCATGATTGTTTAGTGCCAGGCACATTGCTGGTGGTGCTATACAAAAAGAGCAATAAACACTGGCTGTCAGGGGTGTCCTTAAGTCTGTGTGACCAGTGCAGCTGCAAAGGGGCTGCATTAGGGTCTCTGACCAAAGTGGACCTACTCTGGGCCCAAGGCTAGGATGAGCCCCACCATGGTTTCCCATCATACTGACCCACCAGGGTCTTTGCATGGCGCCTCCCAGTTCCCAGGGATGCCTCCACTGCAGAGTCCGGCTGGCAAGCAGTTTCTGTGGAGTTCAGTTCAGGACAATGCTATTAGTATTTACAAGGGCATTATCCCTTAAAGGAATCTCTCGAAGAGCAAAACTTCCCTTGCTCCCAGGCGAGGCGCTGCCACTGTCATTCTCCCATCCGTCTGCCATTGCCAAGAGCTAATCGCTCCAGTATTAACAGCATTTCATGCTTCGGTACATGAGCTGGTACAGTAAGTGAAAAGGGCTTTCTCTTTTAAGGAACACTGGTGCTGTCAGCCGCACATTTTAATCTTTACGACGCCCGCATTCCCAGGCGCAGTCAGAGTTCATGACCACAGCTTTTCTGCAGCCAGAGCAGAACAAGCAATGTTGGATTTAAGTGTAACTTTGAGGAGGCTTTTAGATTAATAAAAACAGGCCAGGCTGGCAGCAGGGGAGACCAGATTCCTCTGCTCCTGCTCACACTGTACCTGCTAACCAGTCTCGTGCATGCCCCTTAGTTGGAGCGATATGCCTCCGCCCCAGCCAGCAGCCCCCCTGCTATTCCAGGCTCCCTGCTCCCCTCAGGTCTACCAATGCACTTCACTCCTGACCCACAACCCCCTGCTATTCCAACTGACCTACTCCCTGCAGCTTGGGCAACACATCTCAGCCCCAACCTGCAGTCACTCCCTACTATCCCAGCTCTGGATCCTCTCACACAGCGCTTCCTCTCTCTTTCCCTACCACCCCACTTCTGCCTCATTCATGGACCTCTTCCCCACCCCCTGCTGTTCCAGGTGCACCTACCCACCACAGATCTACCAGCGTACTTCAGAGTTTGGTTAAGTCACTCAAGTGTCCCCGTGCCTCTGTTTCCTCAACTGTAAAATGGAATAGCATGGTCCTACCTTGCAGGAGGATAAATCCATTAACTACTCAGACTCTGATCTAGTAGTTGGGACCACACAGAGATGGAAGCAGCAGCAAGGAGGGAGCTGAAGGGAAAAGGAAAGGGGGTGGGGGAGCCAGGAGCCCAGAGCAGATCCATCACAGATGGGATCTCCGACCTCAAACATCTGAGAGAGCCCCAGATGTTGCCAGCTTTGGCTCAGGATGAAGCTCCAAACCCCCAACACAAGGGGGTGGCTACCATTCACGAGGGGCTCAGTACCGGCAGGACATCATCCACCATGCCCCAGGCAGATGCAGTCTGTGTATCAAGGTACCGCCAAAGTCCTTCCTCCCTCTCCCCCCCCCTCCCCCTCAGAGTGCATGCACTGAATGAAATCTCACTAGGATTATGAGGACTGATGCTAAAGACGCCTTCATTTGGCTATAATGTGCTGCAGCATGTTCTTAACAAAGATGCTCTAAGTGAGCTGGACAGGTACCTCTTTCTGAATGAATTAGGCATGAGTAGGTGCATGCCAGGTGGCTGCTCACCGTGGCCATTACATACTAAAACAGGCCACGTCACCACTCTGCTGTCCACACCACACAGGGCTGGGCCGAGGTCTGTGGGTTACAAAATGTGTGGCTTCCTATCCAAAACATGCTATCCACCTCTGAGCCACCCTGCTATGTGTATACCCACTGCCCCCGCCTTCCCATGCATCCTGCCAGTGCCCCCCTCCTGACCTGCTGCGATCCCCACACTCTTAGAAACGTGACCTTCTGTGAACCAGAAAGTGAGCGAGACCAGAGCAGACTCATCCACACGAAGACCAGGTTAGAGCAGCTAGGGATTCAGTTTTGCTGTGATCAGACAACACAGACAGGAAGGGGGGGGGCATGCAAAAGAGCTCCCGAGGCCTAAGGCACCAAGACAGTTTCTGGGGATTTCCCAGAAAGGAGAGGTGAGGGATTTTCCCAAACCTCCCTCCAAGGCGCAGGTGTACAGAATCAGATCCAGGCAGCTACAGACTGCACAGCGCCCCATGTGTTGCACTCCCCACCTCACCCCGTACATGGGCATCATGGATGCAAGCAGCACTAGCAAAATATGGACCACAAAGCCTGTCCCCAATCACTAAGACTGCTGCCAGAGTTGGGCCCGGTTCCTGCCCTCCGACCGGCAGGCCTTGCATTCTGCTGCACCAGCTGCCTATGCTCCATGAATGGCATCATGGATCCCATTCATTTGCTGCACGGTCTCCCCCAAGCAGCTCCCTTGCCAAATCCTCCCTGTGCTATCAGTTGCACACCCACAGGTCATGGTTGTACTGGACACTTGTGAAAGGGGGTTCTGTCTGTACCCGCTGCAGTGGCAGACCTGAAGGCAGGCAACACGGGAACCCATTCGTTCAGACAGCCCCACCCACCATCCTGCCCCAGTGTTTCAGCCCACCACCTGCCCGAAGGATGACAAAGGCTTTGGTCCAAAGAACGCAGTGTTGGTGGGCGGATTGGTAGATGGTGAGCAACAGATTGTGCAGTGTTGGTAGCGGTGCTGGTTGTTGCCTGGCTGTCAGTTTGAGCCATGGCCCCGGTGATGGTAATCCTCCACAAGACGTTGCAGAGAATGCAACGGCTGGCAAAGAGCAAGCGTCAGGTACACACTGCCAGCTAGGGAGAACGCACGTTTGAAAATGGCAGGTTGGGTTTTTAAGGCAGCCGTTACATGCGCACCAGTGAGCGCAAGAGTGGAGAGATGGTCTGGAAGTGGTCACGCCTCAGAATGCTCTAGGCTTTTCACCCATGACTCTATGGTGCTGGCAGACCTGTACGCGTGGAGGCGCTGCATGCAACCTAATCAACAGGGCGCGGACACACACTAGCCCGCACAGCAGGCTCTGCATGCTCCGGGACCCTCCTGAGACTGGGAGCTGCATGTCCCATGGGTGGGTGGCTGTGTAGCTAATGGGGGTGAATACCTAATAAATTGGCAGGTGGACCCCCACCTGGTATGAGCTACCACCATCTCATTTGTTAATACCCACTGTTGTACCATATTAGTGGCTGTTGGCTCCTACAACAGGGGGATCGTAATGGAAAGTGGCATTCTGGCTGCTAGAGTTTCCCTCCCCTCCTCCATAGAGTGGGCAAATATGCAAATTTTAGAGGACACATGAGAAATACAGAAATGCAACCTGTATTTCTCATAAGTATCCTCTAAAATTTGCTTATCTGGCCACCCTACCCCTCCAGGAAAACAAGGATTCCCACTCGTATTTGAAACCACAGGACCTTTCTAGGGTGACCATACCTTCCCCTTTAAAAGAGTTTGCTTATGAAAGACGCGCTGTGCAGGGCTGCACTGGAACCAATGTAGCCCTGCAACATAAGCGTCCTCTTTTAAAGGGGCGGTATGGCCACCCTAGAGCTTTCCCACTTTAAGAAGCCTCTCAAACCTCAGAAGTGGATTCTTTCACCCAGTGGCCTTCCCACTAGGATAGAAACTTCTGGTGGTTGTAACCATAATACCAAATAAATGCTAAGCCTTCTAGGACTATGTAAATAAAAAGCAATATTCCTATATATCCCGATATGCAACGGTGTTAACCATTCATGTTTGATATGGTTTAAATCCTTGTGAAACACACAGTACAATCACAGAAGACTAATCCAAATCAGAGTAATAAAAGTTGATAATCTGTGCATATTTGCTGAAAATTACATTACGCCAGTGCTCCATTCTCTGCACTGGCTGCCTATAGCGTACTGAGCCAAGTTCAAGGTGCTAGTATTGGTATACAAAGCCCTATACGGTCTCGGCCCCTCTTATCTCGGGGACCGTCTCGCCTTCCGTGACTCAGGACGGACCCTCCGATCCACTGGGGGCGCCTATCTAGAGGTCCCCGTGTAAGGCGGGGGACCACCATGGAGAGGGCGTTCTCGGTGGTCGGGCACAGTTGTGGAACTCCCTTCCGAAGGAAGCCCGCCTGGTCTGCTCGCCTTTCAGCGGGCATGCACGACTTGGCTGTTCGCCCAGGCCTTTGGCAGGGAGGGGGCGGAGGGAGGGGTAAATTAATGACATTGGTGGGGGAATTGGAGGGTGGGGTTAGGGTTGAGTTTAAATTTTTTTAAAGTGATGTTGGTTTTAATGTATTTTATTGTTTTATCATGTTGTTAGCCACCCCGAGATGCCATGGGCATTAGGGGGCAGCATAAAAATGTCATGAAATAAATAAATAAAAATAAAATAAATAAAAATGATGTTGGGATCTCTTAGGCAGACATAATAAGTTAATCACTGTGGCTGAGATAATTAGTTGCCAAACCAGTTTAGCAGGAACTCTCATAAGGGCTGTAAACTTGACACCTGTGATCAGGAGAAGCAGCAAAAATACAGAGAGCAGAAATTTGGGCTTAACAGGTAAAAACTGAGTTAACAGACTGGTGAAAGTAGTATTTGACTTTTCAAACTGGAATGTCAAAATGGACATTTTGCTTTCAAATCCTACCCCTATCTCATCTGGAAAGAAGGAGCTTTAAAAGACTGGTTGCAGGGTGAGATTTCTGGGCAAGGAAACATCCATATTAGCATGGGCTGCATGTTTTACATTTCACGTGAACAGCAACTTTCTGTATCTCTGGACCTTTTTGATTTGTGATATGGTATTAAGTTTTTTTCTTTTTAACCTTAAAGTTTGTATGTGCACTTGTTGATACTGGTAACAGAAAATTAAAGTGGGCCTCCACTGGATAGGAGGGGCAAGCCTCCCAATTCCTACCAAGACAGATCTGGAGAGTCCCTGGTTGAAGGGTAAGGAGCCTGTAAATATTACAGGAGGGAAACCAAGTCATAGCTGTGTTTGTTGCCTGAACTCAGCTGCATCTCCAGACACATGCATCCCCATCACATCCACAGAGAACAGATTGACCCAGACTGATACAATCAAGACTTCCTTCAATTTGAGACACCACAGCTGCCCACTAAATAGTACCTCCCATATAAAAATGATTCCTTCATTCCCTCCCCACTCCCTGCTTCATGGGAAGGAGTCACCCCACCTCAAGGGGCACCCCCTCCCAAAGATCCCTAGTGGAATGGCTCCCTCCAGCCACAGAGTGCTGAAAGCACAGAAAAGATTCATGTTGGTTCTAACCCCACATGGACATGATCTTTCCCCACAGCTCAAATTGCTGACTGTGGGAATGTGTTATGAAATAGGCTCTTATTGTAAGGATAATTAATTAAGGAGCCGTGATAGCAGCTCCTTTAGTTAAGGCGGAGCTAACTCTCTTCAGTAAGAGGCCCATTGATTTCAATTGGAGTTCTCGGGGCAATTTCCTCTGGCTTGCGACTGACGTTGACAGGGTTTTCTCTTTGCTCTCCTTAGTAAGAGAGAATCTGGTCACATACAGAAGTCAGGAAATGGTATGGGTATGTGCTTCTCGTTTCACATTGTGAAATGGAGTAGTGGAAGATGTTTGGTTTTTATGGTGTGTGTGTGGTTTTACAGGACTTAGCTCACGCATGTGCAAAAGGGGTGGCACAAATCTGCCCCCTGCTGGTTGCTCATGCTGCAGTAAACCCATTCACAGACTGACTGACTCACAGGCTAGTCAGCGTCATGTCAGTTACACAGCACCCCACTTCCCCGCTCTCAGCTGAGGAGCACTGCCCAGAAGCAGAGCGATGTATAACTGACATGACACTGACTAGACTAGTCAGTGACATGTCAGTTACACAGCTCCCCGCTTCCCTGGCTCTCAGAGGGGAGAAGAGCGCAGCCGAGAGCCAGGAAGCGGGACACTGTGTAACTGACATGACACTGAATGGAGCCGCACAAGGAGCACCAGCCAACTCAAGCAGCAGCGCGCGGGGGAGCACCCCTCTGCTCACTTCCCCCCCTCCCAGTTAGGAGCCATCGGTTGCGGGGAAGCTGCAGAGGCTCCTCCTCGCGCTGCTGCTGCTCTGAGTCTCTGCCTCATCCGCGGTGGGTCCCCGTCCGCTGTCAGTCACTCCCTCCTCGGCCGGCTCAGCGAGTTCTTCCTCCCTTCTCCTTGGGGGGAGGCTGATCCCCACGGGGCTCTAAGTGGGAGGGGGCTGCCCACCCGGACTGTCTGTGGAGGCCGGGGCCCTCTCCCCCTGCCAGCGCCACAGGGTCACTGTCAGCCAGGGGAGGAGGCGATCGGGTGGCAGCAGGAGTCTCTCTTCCCCACTCTCACTAGACTGCACCTTCCCCTCCAATCCTAACCCCCGCCCGTCATGTATACATGTACTAGAATCTGTTCCCATCCATATACTATCAGAAATCACTGTCACATGTTTGCATTGTGTTTTAAAAAACCACAAACAAATTAGACAAACAAAAAACCTACGGTTTTACAAACCCGACTGCACAGGTGACTAACACGATGTTAATAATCCAAAAAGGCATCAATATTGTGCTCCATGCAGTTGTGCTCCATCTAGTCATGTGATCTTCGAATATTAACATCATGTGTCACCTGTGCAGTTGGGAGATGTACTTAGTGTGGTGCCACAGAATGGATATTTCAAATATAAGTTTCTTTAAAAATTAAAAATTGCCACATTCCAAGTACAGTAACAATGTAATGAAAGAGGAGCGTGTCATCGTAGCTTTAGTGTTTCCCCCAAGCGGCAAAGTTGTTGTGTGTCTTCTCCCCTGTCTCTCCCACTGTCCCCTCTCCCTGTCTCCCCATCCTTGTCTTTTAGATTGTAAGCCACAGGCAGGGACCGCGTCTATTTCTATGTTCTGTACAGCACCAGGTCACACTACTGGCACTATATAAATGTTTATAATAAATAATAATAATAATAATAATAATGGAGAGTGTGGGTGCATGGAGTCCNTAATAATAAGGGAGAGTGTGGGTGCATGGAGTCCAGTGAGCACAATATGCGACACCATACTACAATTCCAGTGCTTACAAGGTGTGCAAGTTAAGGCAGGAGCCTTAAATATACAATTTCCAGGTTTGTAAAAGCTTGCTTGATATGAAACCGCCTTAAGTTTGTAAAACCATAGGTTTTTTGCTTGTCTAATATCTCTCTAAGAACCTGTTTGTTTACCTATAGCCTTGCGGAGGTATACATGTTTACCCTGGAGCAAGTCAGCCAGTCTAGATACAGAGTTGGGATAAAATCTCGAACACATCAACTTCCCACAAGCTTTCTGTTTTAAGATTTCTTAATCATAATCCACCAACCAGCACCTCCTGGTTTTCAGTGGAACCTTTGACAGTTAGTGGAGAAGGAAGCAGCCCAGGAGTAAATGTAATTGCTGCCTTTCCACTGACAGAACATGCAAGCTCCCTGTAAAGCCAGGTGTCCACCTGTATCCTGATAGATAGCCAGAGTCAATCAATCAAGATTCACCTCCATAGCCAATAAATCTCTATAGTGATTTTCAAGTGAGTATGTGAGTAAGTACTAGATGGGGTGGGGTTGAGATCTAAAGGCCTATGATTTAGTTTGGCAAGCAATAGGTATTAATAATAATAAGATTATTTTTTTCTCTTTAGTACCTCTCAGGGTTCAAAGCAGTCTAGGAGCTATGGACCAGAATGAAAGACTGACCACATCTACAAGCTACTTTCTCTGGAATAGTCCCGCTGAAGCTGTGTGTGACCAAAGCAAACGGTTCATGGATCACAGCCGTACAGTCAGACTCCTAGGGCTGAAAGCTGGGATTTCAAGAAACATCTAGTCCAATCCCCTGCACAATGGATTTCCTGGATTGGAGTAGATGACCTCGGAGGTCACTTCCAGCTCTAAGGTTCTACCAATGCAGGATGCACCGTACCCAGACTGCCCCCTGCACAGAAACAGCCATCAAGAAAAAAAACGGATTCTGTAAGAAGAGTCTCCCGCAGGACTAATATAGCAGTGCATAGAAAGAATGTTCCCATGATTAGGGGGAGGTTACCCCAGGACTCAGTGAGAAGGTGGTCACACCACTGCTCTACAACAAATTCCTCAAGTGACCTTGGACAAGTCACTTTCAGACGTGATGGTTTTCAAGTGGTAAAGCCCACAAAAATCCACTAAAAGCTCCATGATGTGAACACTTCTGCCACAGCGTAAATCCATGGAAGAGGCTCTCTAGATATTTACCACTTGAAAACTGGGACATCCAAAAGCACCTTCAGTGTCTAGACATTTGTACATGTTACAGTATTATTATATAGCACCAGCAATGTACCTGGCACTTTACAATCGTAAGAAAAAGACACGGTCTCTGCCCCAGCGGGCTTACAATGTAAGTAGCCGCCAGGGGCATTCCCATGTTTGGCTGCACAGCTGTACAGACAAACATGGGAATGGCTACCTGACAAGCCTGGGTCTGCTGCTCCGCCAGACCCAGGTTTGGCTCTACATGTAGCCAATGTTGTGTGTGGACACCAGCTACAGATCTGGTAGGAAGGAGCTGATCCACCTAGTTGAACAGCAAGAAGCCAGCCCTGCACATTTATTTATTATAGCATGTTTACCCCGACCCTCCTGCTCCAGGAAGCTTGGGGTGGCTTACAACATAAAAAAAGCTAAAAGTAACACAATTAAACACATATTAAAAAGGAAGGCAGTGAAAAACAAATCCTACACACACACACACCCCCCATCCCACCCTACACCCCATCTCCCTCGCCAAAAGCACATACCGTATGGGCTGCTGGTGGCCCCACCTCCTATTAAAATTCCATCAACACCCTTGTCTGGCAGCATCTCTGGTCTCTTCCTCGCCATGGGTGTTGCTGGCAGACTAGAGTATTGCTGATGACAGCCCTCAGTTGCTCCTGCACAATTTTTCAGCACATGTGAATTTCCACTATCGAAGTTCATGTGTGTTGCTATCCACATCCTGACTACAGTCATGGGCACCATGTAGAAACATTCCCTGTGCCTCAGTTGCCTATCTATAAAATGGGAATAGCTATGCTTCCCTCCTGTGCAGCAGAGCTGGGAGGAAAGATCCATTAAACAATCATGAAGGACTCAAATGTTATGGCGATAGGTGCCATCCGTGCGCGAGTAGCATTCTAGGATCTATTTAGCTCGATCAGCCCAATGCTCCCAACCACCCCAGTGACTGACTCAATATACAACATGCCGCAGCACTGAAACAGGGGTGTTTAAGCCCACTTGGGAGGCAAGCCAGGAGAGGAGGCACGCCTTCAATATCAGCAATTAAGGCACATTAATTACAATAACAGTTATCACAAAATAGTACTTTTCTGGAACAATATTATGCTGAAGGATTTACAACATACTGAATCATGCCATTTGTAATTAAAGTTATTTTCGTTTCTAATTTAGTTTTAATTCTGTTCCCATAAAAAAATACAGTGATGACATCCATCTATCTAGATAATGTCCCGCATGGCACATCCATGAGAAGCATCAGGAATGCCAGCAAGGAGGAGATGCTGCCCAGCTACTATCTAACCAGCATAGGCCATGTTTGCATGAACGCAACGCACCTGGGTTTGTTACTCAAGTGACATTTCTTCCGCAGTTATTCATTCTCGACTCTTAGGACCCTGGGAGTAGGCTCAGCCAGCCACTGGCAGTCAGACCAGGCAGAAGGGAAGGCTAGCAGAGCTACTTCCTTTATGAACCAACTCCTTCACCCTGCCTCACATAGCTAACTAGGGCACCCGAGGACACTACCCTTCCGTTCCCACCAGGACATGGAGCAGCCAGCTGAGGGCTCCATGCTGTTATCGAGCCCTGTCCCCCAGATAGAGCTGGGTGGGTGGGCAGCTTTCTGCAACCTCCACACTAGCAGGGGCAAAGGGAGAAGTCTGGGAGGAGGAGCTCGGCTGGCAGACAACTGCACACCGTCGGTGTGGGATCCCCAGAGGGCCGAGGGCCCAGTTACCTTTACCTTCTCAGCTCCAGCACGGCAGGAGAAGAGCCACCAGTTGCCCATTATCTCAGCTGGCTCTCATGGTCCTTCGGTCTCCTCTGCAGTGGAAGGAGAAGATCGACCAGGGAGGTAGGGTAGCTGCCTGGTGGGGGACTCTCTACAGCACAGGGACACAGCCCTGTAAAGCATGCGGCGCTAAGCAGCCACCATGCCATAAAACAGGTCCTACATGGGAGCATCTCCCAAGACATTGCTGTAGACCGCTGACAGACAAACAAGAAGCATGTCAATGTCATTGGGGGGGTGGGGGGGAGAAATCAGACTAGGGCAGAGGAGAGATGACCATTTCTAGCTCCCAAACAAAGCCCCACTTGGCACAGTTCAAGAAGTGCAGCAGCACTGGTACCCACACAAGCCTGGGGGGCCACATGCATAGAGAGTTCATATGCAGACTGCAGTGGAATGCCCTAGTAGGGGGCCTATTCCATCTTCTGCACCAGGCTCCATTCCCTCCTAGCTACACCCTTGAGAAGAGGCTTAAATACCACCGCAACTGGACAGACACCTTGGTTCCCAGCTAAAGTGTCTCTCAACAACAGAGTGAAAGTTCAGGTCTGCCCCATCCAAAAGTGCAGCCCCATTCCACCCCCAAACTCCATTAGCTGGCAGTGGTAACTGAAGATAAAGCTCAGGCCTGCACACAGGATTAAGACAGTGCTTCCCAAACCTTTTGTTTTGGTGACCCCATTTGGAGAGTTAAACCGAGCCCCGTTACCCCAGACAGCAAGAGACCTGTAAAGTATATCTGCTACCAGTCAGGATTGGGACTTCATCTGCAAATGGGACAACCTCACTTGGGATCTCCCTCCACCTCTCTTTGGAAACCTCTGCGGTTAAGGCATGGAAATAGCTTCAGTCTTGCTGTCATGAGACATCCTCCCTGGGTAGGGCCTTACTCCACAGTGGCCTCCATTTTCACCAGGACAGAGTAAAAGGCTCCCCCTCTCTCCAGCAGGGCCCCAAACATGACCACCTTGAGGACCCTGTGGTGAGAGCATGGGGAAGGGGCCACAAGGGGTTCCACATTTTATCTTTGCCCTGGGCCCCACAGATTGTAAGGCCAGCCCCATGTCTGGGGTAGCATTTGGGGGAGGGTAGCATATCCCTGGGCATGTGGACAGCCCGTTCCACTAAGCTGGAACAAAGGAAGTTGCAAATTTAAATGTTGTTTCCACTGGCCGTCCTTTCTCGCCACCTCAGTCCTCATACTTTGTCCTTTAAATAAAGACAATTCTGCTACTTCATTTTGCAGCCAAAGTACAGAAAGGCAACACAGGGTCAACAAAAAGAACCTGGAACTCTTACATACTAGATATAAACCTTAGCTGCCTAGCCACACTGTTAAGGCTGCTATAGCAGTCAAATAAAGAGCTATTGTGCAATATTTATTTAAATTTATATGCCACCCTTCTCATCAAGGCTCACAATCAATAAAAACATCTAAGAGTCCCTTTGCCCTCAACCTTGCCCCTAACCTCCCCACCCACCCAACCTAACCCTATTCTTGCCTGTCAAATCCCTGGCCAAACAAAAAGGTCTTCCATCCTTTCCAGAAGAGGAGCGGGCTCAGGTGAATCTCCAAGGGGAGAGAGTTCCGTGATCGTGGAGCAGCCACTGAGAATGCCTCTCTCCGCACCCCCATTGTAGAAACCTCATGGAAAGATGGTATACACAAGAGAGCCCTCCTGGCTGGTCAAAACCAGCACTTTGAATTGTGTCAAGAATGCTACTGGCAGCCAGTGCAGACTCTGGAGCACTGATTTAATGTGCTCCCAGTAACCTGCCCCGACAGGAGACGGGCCATCGTGTTCTGCACCAACTGCAGCTTCTGAACAGTCATCAAGGGCAGCCTCGTGCAGAGCGCACCGCAGTGGTCTAGCATCGAGGTTACAAAGGCATGGGTGTCCGTAGCCAAGTCTGAATCGGATTAAGAAGTTCACAGCCTTCTCACCAGATGTAACTGGTGAGACGTGCTCCTGGCCACCTCCAAAACCTGGCAATCCATGTTTAGCAATGGATCCAAGATCACGCCAAGGCTGTGATCCTGAGTGACCAAAGGAAGCTGGACCCCATCAATAACAGGTCACAAGGCCAGCCAACCCTCATCACTTCGGTCTTGTCTGGATTCAGTTTCAATCAGCTCATCCGCATCCAGTCCCCAGCAGCAGCCAGGCACTGGATAAGCAGCAAGACTGCAGGAACTGGGTCAGATTGGGGGGGAGGGGGGGGAGAGAAGAAAAAAAGGAGAGAGTTGGGTGTCATACGGATGGCAAATCTCTGTACAACCTCACCGAGGGGGCTCAGATACACACTGAACAGGTGCGAGGTTGCACCACAAGGGAACCACAGGGGAACCACTCACTCGCAGTCCCACAAACCCCTGCCAGGTCCCGCAGCCATGTCAACATGCCCTCCCTCCCCACATGATCAAGTGAATCAAAGACCACTTGAAAGAGCTAACAAAATCAACAGGTTACAATAGCTCCCGTCGATTCCAAGCAGAGATCACCAACCAAGGCCGCAAGTGCAGTCTCAGTGCCAAGCCCAGGATAAAATCCTGACTGACGTGGGTCCAGGAATCCAGTAGCATGGAGAGGCACCTGAAGCAGTGAGGCAACCACCTGTTCAATTAGCTTCCCTAAAAAGGAAAGATGAGAGACAGGGCGCTACCTCGCAGGGGAGCCAAGATCACGAGATGGTTTCTTGAACAGGGGTTGGACTGTCACAGTTTTGAAGCTATCAGGCCCCTGCCCTCCTGAAGGGAGGCATTGACAACCCCAGCCAGCGATGGCCCCAGAGTCTTGCGGCTGGCTTTAACCAGGCAGGACAGGCATGGATCTAACGCATCATACACACCATTCCAAGCACACCTTCTACATTGGTGGGCGAGACTAATTAGGCTGATCCAAGCAAGCCAGGCAGGACCAAGCTTCCAACTTGGAATTAGCAGTTCCCAAGTCGTACCAAATACAAGTGGCATTATCTGCGAAGTAGGTGGCACTCACAGAGGGCAACTAATGACTAACTAGGCAGAGACCGCTACATGTGGTGTCATTTCTTTTCTTTAATGTTTGTTGTTTTAGCCTAGGCTCCGTGCTAGGCAATGGGTGATTTTAAAATTTGCATAAAGTTGCATGAACTAGCACATGCAAATGTGCAAGTTATGAGATTGGTGCTTTTCTGCATGTGACTGAGCAAGGCTTGAAGGTTTGAAACAGGAGCGCACACCACACGCCGGGGAAAAACTTGGGAGGAAATATTAGAGGTGTTCCCAAGCAAGGACAAGGCAGCTCTGCTGGGACACAGGTGTTTCCCCTCATCTGGTTTTCACCTTGACAGGCGGGGAATTGGAGGGGTCTATATCCAGGCTAGGAGGCCAAATGCCCTACAACTGGAGTGCTGACCTCGCATCACTATTTGCAGTCTCAGCAACTTATGCCCCTGCAATCACTCCCTGCCCACCCTGCACCCTCCTTCGCCAGCTCTTACTCACACTCTTCTTTCTCCCCAACCTGCCCCTCTGCTACCCTACACTCCCATCCTTGCTTCCATCTGCCCCGCACTCCCACTCCCCTGCACCTCTCCCTGCTCCTATCTTTCTTATAACCCAGTTGCAATGTTAGGGAATGGGCTATTAAATTTGCATACCTAACATGAGATTTATGCAGATTTATGCAAATTAGAATTGACGGGATTCTTCCCTGAGCGCGGTAGCACTCTAGACAAAGGGGGGGGGGGGCTTCCTACCTGCTTCTGGACCAAGGGGGTGCATTGAGGAGGAACAGTTATGAGCTTGAATGTGGTAGTGAAACTTAGAGGGGAGGCTTCTTCAATGTTCAAGGGGTATGAGCCTGGGTTTTGGAGGATGTGATTTCTTCAAGGCAAGGCCTCCTCCCATTAAAACTCTGGTCCTGCCTTGGCAGCCCAGCAACTCTGACAGTCAAGCAGTTCCAATTCCATCTAGTAGAGGGAAGTGGTTAGCAGCACACACTCCAGCTAGCACACTGCAGTGCAAAGGTGATCGTACTACCAGCTCGCTCCCAGGAGGTAATGAGGATTAATCACAGCAGTGAATGCATCCAACCAAAATGCTAATGAGAGGTAAATACCATATGCATTGATATTATTTATATAGAGTCATGGAGGTGCCCGAGTTTTAGGAAAACAAGATCCCTGTTCCAAAAGACTTGCAATCCAATCCACATGATTATCAACAGTCAAGACTGGAAAATACATCTTTTGAAACCAGAAGGTTAGGACAGTGTCCCTTTAAGCCTCAGCCCCTGAATTCCCCAGAGAAGGTAGCTCTCCTGGCTTTAATGAGGCCTCTACTCGCCTGACACTGAGGGTAGCTAAAATCTAAACGCCCTGGACTTGGTTTTATCGTTTGAATATCAATGGCTGCTTAGCATAAATAAATTGCATTTCACTCCACATTTACAAGTGAGCTTAATAAAAGGAGAAATGTCTACTCTGTGCTAAATACCCTGGCTGTCCCCCAGTCTGTATCTGCAATCACAAAAGTTAGGAATACACCCACCTGTACGTTCAGCCACAGAGAAAAGCAGACACAAAAAACATACAGAGGTGCAATCAGAAGATAGGCATGAAATGAGCAGCTAAATTGCTTCTCATGAGAAATTTTGCCATCTCGGGAACTGGGACTGATGTCCCAACCATTTCCCCGATACAGATGCCATTTCTCAATTTTTGCAATACCGCGAGATACCGTTCCAATTTACCAACGTTCCGTTTACTGCGTACAGCATACCATTCATTTACTGCTTGCCACGCTGCCAAGGCCACTATTTTTATTTCCACATTTCTGCTAATTTGCTGCACCACATTTCTGAGCCAATCACTGTGCGAATAGCCCAGTCCTTAATCTTCCCCTGGTGCCCCTTAACCTCCATTCCAGTGGCTCCAGTCAGAATTATTGTTCTATGTTCTTTTATTTATATATATATATATATATATACACACACACACACACTTTGACCAATCTGCAATTGGATTTCAGATTAGTAAAGGAATCTGCATACCAGCCAATGAGTGACAAGGAGGTGCAGAGAAAGTGGAATGCAGAGAAGGTAGAAGAAATGCCAGGGGCGGTGCGCATTGCAGGGTACCAGGGGCATTGCCCCTCCTGGCCTGATCCCCCTCCACACACTCTTCATGCTTTTAAAAAGGAAAAAAAAAGAAGAAAACCCCTCACCTGAGTCCCAAAGGCACCGAGAAGGGGGGGGAACCCGCAATCTGCTCCAGACTTGATCAGAGTCCTCCAGTTCAGCAATCAGCTGAGTGCTCAGTGTTGTTGTTGTTGTGCCTCTCTGGACACATGTGCAGGCAGGAGCTGAGGAGGTGGGGGCCAGTGCTTCCTGCTGAGCCTGCTCTAAGGAGTCCCTTAAGGGACAGAACTATTTGGCTTAGAGCCCATGCTGCCTGAATGGGGAAAAGCACTTTGCTTTTCCCACCAGTGGGGGCAGTGTTCCACAGAGCCCTATGGGTGGCTTTGAAAGACTGTCTGGACTGGAGACTCAAGTGCCCAGGCAGTGTGTGCCAGTGTGCACAGCTGCTGCTGTTGAGGCCTCAGGCTGCCTGTCTGTACTGCACCCCCTAGGGTGGGGTTAAGAGAGCTTTTGGCGTGCTGGTGATCTGCACCATTTTGGTGGAGAGTGCTGACTGGCCTGGCTTGTTTGTGGCTTTGTTACCCCATGCTGCTGCTGGACCTGCATCAGAGACATCCCCATTGGTGAGTTAGTTATTTGTAGTTATTTTGCTGGGAAACACTGGTGAAAAGGGGGCTTGGGGGGAAGAGAATGGGGCTGCTGGAGGACTGATGAAAATGGGGCTTCAACAGAGCTGTAACAGTAAAACATGGTTTTGGGGGACAAGTGGAAATCCCCACTGCTGCTTTTATGGTGTGCTAAGGACT
>QEPC01000381.1:1052951-1091017 GCA_003113815.1 Sphenodon punctatus
TTTGAGCATCTTGCCTGGGGTTTTTGTTGAGAAACAGAAATGCATTGTTTAAATTTTGATGGGGCTGGTTTGGTGCCAACAGAGACCTGTAACTGGCCAAACTTTTAAAAGAGGCCTGTTTGCTTGGACAGGGATTTAGCTGTTGGGGATAGGGTGTAGCTACTAGGGATGCTGGTCTGGATAGGCCTGGTTTGGTGGCAATGGAGCCCTGAAACTTGCCAAACTTCTTTTAAAAGGCCTGTTTGCTTGGACAGGCATTTGGTGCTTGGACAGTGTTGGTACTGGGGATGCTGGTTTGAATGGGGAGCATGGTTGCTATACATGCCTGCAACTGCTCTCCTTGTGAACAGAGGAGAAAGTAGGTAGGAGCATGGCAAGAGAGAAGGCTGCAGACAACAAGGAAACCCCTGTCCCCCAATGAACCCATCTCTTCCCCTTACTCTTCTTGTGCACCAAAACCAAACCCTTTCCCTCCTACTCTCCTCTGTTGTCCTTTTCCCTTTCATTCTCTTCTGAGAAGAGAATGAAAAGGAGGCCATGAAAATCGAGGATTCAGGATAAAGGTAGGTGATGGCAATGTAATCTATTTTTGTAACCTGCTATGGTTAATGTGGACCCGGTGGGAGAGAGTTGATAGGACCCTAGTAAGAGGGCTCTCTATCCCCCAGTGGGAGTGCTTCACACAGCAGCAAGGAGTTCCCAGCGTTATTGGATGGACATTACATTAGCTGTTAACCCTGGGAACTCCTTGCTGCTGGGTTAAGCCACGTCACTGGCCTACCACTTCCCTGGCTCTGCCTACTGCTGCCCCTGGCTCCGGCTCACCGCCGGCAAAGCCGCTAGCAGAAGGTTCAACCAACTCACTGCCCCACCAGCCTCAAAAAGCACCAGCCGCCACTGAAAAATACAGTATTGCATCGGTATTACTCTTCAGGACTTTAAGTCGACAGCAAAGCGGTAAGCATATTATCAGTAAATTGAGAAACAAAGTGTCGATCGAGACATTCCCAAGTACTAAGAGGTTCTTGATTCAACCAAGATGGTATCGGGAACTGGAATTTCTATGGGAATTCCTGTTTTTTGCAAAACCTTGTTTCAGCCCTAGAAAATACCCAACAAGAGTCACACACATACAGATGACTACACATAAATATACACTAAAGACAGCACAAAACCAGTCCGTTATCACGGCCGCCATATACTAGTGCTTAAAAAACACAAAAAAATACACACACACTACAAAAAACAAAACAGCCATGAATCATGTCAAAGTCACAAGACTGGATAACAATAATGAGATGCAGAGGGGTTTCTCAAGACAGAAGCCTTAAGTTCAGAAACTGAAAGACAAGCAAGAACCACCCTTCTGGTGTACAGACAGCAGTCCAGTTTTCCAGATTTTCTTTTCAGCCACTCTTGCTAGAAATGTTTGAGCTGAGCTGCTCTGGATTTTCTCACTAGTCTTGCAATATTAGGCTTTAAGAATCCCTTTTACCAGTTTCCCAAACTGACTCGAAAACCCAAGTAGGATCGTGGCATCTGCAAATGGGGCTACAGGATTTCCTTTGTGTGCCACTATAGCCATTGGATTATTCTATTTAAGTCTCAACATGCCTGGAACTCCCCCTCTCTCTCTAAGAGCAAAGGCTGAAACAAGATTTTTAAAAGACAGGAATTCCTGTAGAATCCCAGTTCCTGATACCATCTCAGTCGAATCAAGAACTTCGATACTTGAGACTGTCTTGATCAACATTTCATTTCTTGATTTACCAATAATATGCTTACTAGGATCCCATTTACTACTTTGCAATCAATTTCAAATCCTAAGAGGCAATACCAACACAATACTGCATTTCTTCTGCCTTCTCTGCACTCCCATTTTCTCTGTACTTCCTTGTCACTCATTGGTATATGCAGATTCCTTTACTAATCTATAATCCAGTTGCAGATTGGTTAAAGCAAAGGCAACTGCACAGAACAACAATTCTGACTGGAGCCACTGAAATGGAAGTTAAGCGGCATTGGAGGAGGCAGAGGCGGGTTATTTGCACAGCAATTGGCTCAGAATCGTGGTACAATGTACAGAGAAAAACGTGGAAGTAAAATGGTACGCTTGGCAATATAGTAAGCAGTATATGAATACTACATGGCAAATGGTAAATAGAATGTTGATAAATGAGGATGGTATCTCACTGTATTGAGACAACTGAGAAATAGTATCGGAAAAATAATTGGGAAATCTATCCCAGTTTCCAAGATGGCAAAATTTCTCAGCTGCCCTTCCATCATGCTTGCCTTGTCTCCTCACTCCCCCACCCCCGACTGTTTGTCTCCACTTCTCTTTATACTGCCTTTTAGGAATGGGCATCACAGATTCATATTGATCCATTACTGCTGCAATGGCAGCTACGGGTTAATCCATACCAAACTGCAGCAGGCATCTTGCAGTACAGTTTAAAATCTGTTAAAAATAAATAAATAGCCACGCATGCGTAAAATGGCCACCAGACCGTTCCGGCATGTTAAAAAATGGCAGTGGTAGCATCACCATCATTTTGGAAAAGGGCAGTCAGTTTTCATGTGCTCAGTGGCCATTTGTGCATGCGTAGACCGGCTACCCTCTTCCAAAATGGTGGCAATGCTTCTGCCACCATTTTAAAATAGGCCACACATGCATGGAACAATCTGGCGGCCATTTGTGCATGCAAAGTTATTCTTTACATTGATTTAATTATGTATCTAACACAGATCCAGATCTATAATTCCCTTGGGTGCTCATTCCTACTGCTTTTTCCATCGGGATCTCCTTCCTCCTCCTCTTGCAGCTAAGTAGGTGCACCTGCAGCCTCTCAGCTTCATGCATATATCCCAGTCTCTGTCGCAACCCCCTTTGTCTCCCCTGATCCAGTCTAGACTGTAAGCCCCCTGGGGCAGGGATCCAACTCCAGTCATGACAGTACAATGCTGGGCACATTGCTGGTGCTATATTAACAGCAACAACATGGTGTCATGTAAGTGAAAGATTTGGGAACCACAGCCCTAAGATCCCAGGATCAAATTAGAACAGTTGCCAAGCCTATGAAACACACAGCCTTTGACCTACTATGCTAGCGAGACTGGAGCAGTGGGGTTACATGGCAGCCAGTCACTGTCCCACATCCAGGAATACCCTGTGCAGGGAGGCCATGAGGGGGTTTGGCTGTGCTAGGTGGAGCCAATTGCTCTTCCCATGCCCCTACAGTGGACCCCACAGCAGCAGGCGGGTGAGCTAAGGAAAGTCTCAGTCAATACTTGCATGCTCGCCAACATTTGAGGTCCACTTCATGTCACCCCTCATTTGCATAAATTAGCACGTATTTACAAAAATGCATAGTTGCCCACTGACTAACTTTGGGGCTAAGCCAGAAAAAAAGGAGGTCTGTGTACACACGTTTGTATGTGCAGGACTGATGGTTCAAGTTAAAACTCAGCCTATTAAAAAGTCAAATTCTCAAAATCGGTGCATTGACTGTGGTTCTAAAGTTTTCGTTTTGAAGTCACTCACCCAGAGGATCACAGGTGGAAGCAGGGATGGTCCCTTTCAGCACGCCAAAGAATCATCTCTCAAGCACACTCACCCCCTCCTACCTTAGTTTTCATCTTGATCCCAGGTATACAGCTCTCACTCCTGCCTGGGTGTTACCTATCTTTGTTCTAAATAGCAATGCTTATCCCAAACTTGCTTAAGTGAGAAAAGCTGACTCTCAAAATCCTTTACAGCTTATATGATTCAAGGAACCACCATGGTCTGTCCAAAGCCAGTCAGAGCCCAGGAGTCTATGGGATTCCTTTTGGTTCAAACCAAAGGGCATCCTGGCTCTACCTCCATCGCTTCCCCCCAGCAATGAATAACCGTACCAGCCAGTGTAGGGAATTGGCCAGCTCTCTCTCCAGCTGGATTAATGAGGTGTTAGTTACCTCCTTTGCCTGCTGAACCCAGTAAAAGCCATACACTGCTGGGTACAAGATAATAAGATTTGCTCCTGTACAAGGCAATGAGGTACTGTTGGAGGGTGTAAACCTGGAGGACTCCAACCCCAGCAGTCTCTGGAAAAGGAGAGACAAGCCACTGGCAGCAATGTAGAAAAGTTCACCCCTCACCATAGTTGGGCACAGATGCCAATACACAGGGAATCAGCCACGTTCAATTGACCCCACATTACACTGCATGGCTAAGTGCGTGTTGCTGGCTTCCCTGCTCCTCAGCCCTCCCCATTACAGATCCATAACCAAGTGATCACAGGAACAGTGCGGCTGCAATGCAGCCGGGTGTGTGGTTTCCCTTCCTGTAAGGGCTGTGCTGTTCCTCCTCCCCCCTCCAATGTCTGCATCCAAGCAGCTCAAAACACAGCAACACACACTTCACTGCGGGTCCGTTGCTACTGGCCTTACCAGGGGTGCCACCCAAACCACCGTAGCTGCAATGCTAAGCATGTGCCACCAGAAAGCATGTATAAACCAATACTGGGGGCCCCAAATACAGGGGTTGGACTAGTTTATTTTTTATTATAAAATTTGTATGCAGCCCCCTCCTGCTAAAAGCATCTCGGGGCAGCTAACATATTAACACAGATTAAAACAAACAAGAAAAATACAATTAAATAGCTGACCCTCAAAGTCCTTTACAACTATATGATCCAAGGAGCCACCTTGGTCTGGCCAAAGCCAGTCGGAGCCCAGGAATCTATGGGATTCCCTTTGGTTCAAACCTCCATTCAGTCCCCCTACTGCAGGTTACAATCTGGAGCGAGGCCTGCAAGCCCTAGCCTCCGGAGTTCGGGATGCCTGCCGATCACCAGCGTCACTGCTCAGGCAGGCCTGCCTTTCGTACCTCTTCCAAGTCTGTATCCTGACTCTGCCCATCTCCTGTCTCTCACTCTTGTGGCCTCGCCTGCCAGTATAAAGGCATGCTGGCCCCTTACTCCCTGGTTGATCTCCTGACTTCCTTCCCCTTGACCCAGTCTCCTTGCTCCCTGCTCTACCTGCTTATTCCTTTCAGCCCTTGCTCCCTCTGTTCTGCTCCCTTGGCCTGCCCTTCCATCAATCTGTCTCCTAGTCCCGTACCCCACTGTAGCTTCCCCAGCGTCAGTGATGAGCCTCGCTCTTCCCTTGTGCCTGAAACCATCAGAGGGCTTCTGAGAGGTTCCTCTATCCCTTGTGTCCACAACCCCTTCTGTCCATCTCTAGCCCAGTCCGGTCTCCTCTTGAACCCTTCATAAGAACTAAATAGTGCCATATTGGGTAAGACCAATGGTCTATGGAGCCCAGCACCTGTCTTTGACAGTGGCCAATCTCCATCTCTTGGGAGAAGTAACCAACAGGTCACACTAGGCAATCCATTCCCTGTTGGTCCAGTCCCCAGCAGTAAGAGGTTACACCTCCCCAAACCTACTTGGCTAATCACCATTAATGGATCCATCTGCCAAGATCTTACCCAATCCCTTTTAAAAACTAGCTATCTATACTACAGGCCTTGACCACTTCCTCTGGCAGTAAATTCCACAAGTTAACTGTGCGCGGAGTGAAAAAATATGTTCTCTTATTTGTTTTAAATCTGCAGCCAGTTAATTTCATGTAGTGTCCTTGCTCTAGTATTGTTAGAGAGGGTAAATAACTGCTCCCTATTTACATGTTCCACACCACTCGTGTTTTGTGCCCCTTCACCGCCACCTCTAGCGGCAAAGGGCGATTGTCTGCCCCCCCACACACACACACACAACAGGGACAGAAAGGGAATGGGGGGCATAACAATGCTGATGGGGAAGGGTGGTCACCGCAAGCCACCCTTTCCCCTCCTTAAAAGTTGCCGCCAGTGAGTGCACCTCCCCCCCCGCAGCAGCAAGAGGATCTGCAGTGGATTGGGGGGGGGGGGTAGAAGAACAACGCAGCAACCTGCACGGCGGGAATCATCGTTGGACCCGGCTAGGGTTGCCAGGCAACCCTCGCCGGGAGAAGCACTGAGCGCGCATGTGATTGGTGCACCGCCCGAAAGGGGCGGTGCAGTAAATGGTATCTCGCCGCTCGTCTCCTCACTTTGGAGCGGGCGGCGAGCAGGGCAGCAGCGCGTCGATACTCGGAGCCCGGGCCTGGGAAGGAGGAGCCCTGGAGTTTCGGCAACAGCGCGCGCAGTGTGAGAGCATTGAGCCCTCAAGCACAGCACAGTGAGGGAGCTCATTGAGACACACACACACCCCAGTGACCACCCACAAGCGGGGCCCTAGAGTGGATGGGGGCCAGAAAAAGAAGGGGAAGCAGGGTGGGGGCCGGAGAGAGGCCCACCTATCCCCAGCAGCGGAGGAAGGGGTGGAGGCCCCGGTGGGCCTAGGACCAGTTAATGGGGCTGGTAGGCTGGAGCCGGAGACCCAGGACTCTGGGGAGCTGGGAGGGTGAAGCAAACACACAGTTGGTGTGGTGGAATGGGGCCTGGGTACCGGCATACCGCCCTGCTTCTCCAGTGGGAAATTGGCAGCCCCCTAGTCTGGCGATGGCCCCTGCGAAGGCCAGTCAGGCGCTCCAGGTTTGGGGAAGCATTGGGGCCCAGTCAGACCTGGGTTACTCCCCGCGCACCGAATGCCACAATACATGCTTCCAGGGGTGAGCTATGCAGCAGTGTCGGCCCCCATCGGGGCCCACCTCCTGCCAGCCACAAGGGACAAGATATGGAAGGGGGAGTTCATCGATCTCTTCGCCCTCCTCTTCAGGGACCCGTTGGTAGACCGTTGGTAGACCCAGCGGATACCGAGGACAAGAAGGATAAGGAGCGCTTTAAGCGCCCAAAGACCGACAGGAATTGGACCAATTGGACGGCAGCCTTTGCGATTTACCAAGGGGTGGTGATCCAGGCATACCCAGCCCGGGCTCCCGAGCTACTCAAATGCGTGGACATTGTCCGCCGAGCATATGAGTCTGGACCACCAGGGGCCTGGCTCCGATATGACAAGGAGTTCTGTCATAGGGCAGCCTTTACCCCAGGTTTGCGTTGGGACACCCATGCACCCGACCTGTGGTTGGACTGCATGGTAGATGCAGCGAGAGCACCAAGGTCACACAGCGGGCATTTATTAGCAAAAGGGGGAGTGGCACCCGTCGATCTTTTTCGTGGCAAAGTCAGATAGTCGCCAGCTAACCAGTCAAACCAATGCTTCGAGTTTGAGCGCACGGGAAAATGCTCCCGCACGACATGCAGATTCAAGCATTCGTGTCCCAATTGTGCTGGTTTGCACAATGCCACGGCTTGCCCCAGGGCCAAGTTGGCCAACAAAAGTAGGGCGCCGCCGGGGTTGTCAGCCAGAGGGGGAGCGGGGGCAGGGGGACAGGCCGCTCCGCCAAAGGGCCCCAACACCAATTAGAGTAGGGCGGTTGACCGCTGCTCTCACACCTCACCCCAACAGGGCTGAGGTAGACTACGTAGTTAAGGGATTTAAAGAGGGATTCCGTATTCTGGTGGGGGAGGTATACCCGCACCAAGGTGCGCCCAATTTAAAATCAATAAGAGGCCTAGAGGCAATCGTAAGGCAAAAGACAGAGAAGGAGTGTGCTGAAGGGCGATTTGGCGGCCCTTTTTCTTCTCTACCGTTTCCTGACCTGGTAATCTCCCCATTGGGGGTAGTCCCCCCAAAATCCCCGGGGGAATACCGTATGATTCATCATCTATCATACCCGAGAGGGAGGTCAGTTAACGATGCCATCCCCAAGGAACTTGTCACTGTGAAGTATGCTTCCTTTGATACAGCCGTGGACCTGGTAAGGCATCAGGGGCCTGGTGTCCTCTTGGCGAAGTGTGATGTGAAGTCCGCTTTTCACCTATTACCAGTACATCCAGATAGTTTCCACTTCCTCGGTTTGGCGTTTCAAGGGCAGTTTTACTTAGATAAGGCAATGCCTATGGGATGCGCAATTTCCTGTTCTGCATTCGAGCGTTTTAGCACGCTCGTGGAGTGGCTGATCCAGCAACGGGTCAACAAGGGAGACATCACCAAATATTTGGATGATTTCCTCTTCATTGGTCGCGCAGGGACTGACGAGTGCCGGAAGCTAATGGACTCCTTTCAAGAGCTGGCAGACGACTTGGGCATCCTATTGGCACCGGAAAAAATCAGTAGGCCCGGCCATCTCTCTACACTGTACTTGGGGATCAAATTAAATATGACAGAAGGGGTTTCCAGGCTCCCGGCCAACAAACTGACAGACAGACTTGAGAGCAAAAATTGCCGATTGTAGGTCGGCCCGCAAGGTGACAGTGAGACAGCTCCAATCCTTGATCGGCAGCTTGAACTTTGCTTGTACAGTGATTGTCCCAGGTAGAGCCTTTTTGTCTCGGCTGTACGCGAAGCTGGCCGGTTCCCCTCAGCCGCATTACCATGTGCGGGTCACCCGGGATATGAAAGATGACCTGGATATTTGGTCTTCATTCCTGGTGGACTTCAATGGGGTAAGCTTGTGGCGAGAGGAACTCCTAGTTGAAGCTGAATTGCAGGTCCACTCAGATGCGGCCGGGGGGATGGGGTTTGGATTGATATTCAGGGACCAGTGGTGTGGGGCCCCTTGGCCAGTAGAGTGGGTGGAACAGGGCGTGACTAAGGACCTCACATTTCTAGAACTCTTCCCAGTAGTATTGGCTGTCCACCTCTGGACTGGTTGTTTCGCCAATCACACGGTGATTTTTTGGTGCGACAACCAAGCCGTGGTTCATAGTCAATGCTCAATCATCCCGTTCGCCCAGGGTCATGGGGCTCATTAGGACATTTGTATTGGTGTGCCTACGTAACATTGTATTCAGGGCTCGGCACGTGCCTGGGGTGGACAACGGGGTGGCTGATGCCATATCTCGCTTCCAGATGGAGCGGTTTCGCTCGCTCGCACCTGGAGCCAGGCGGGACCCGGAGCCCTTACCCCGGTGGGCGTGGAACCTTGGATCGTAGACCTCTATAACACTGTCCAGGGATCCTTGGCCCCGCACACCAGAGTCGCATATCAAAGGGCGTTCAACAAATTCCAGGGTTTTCGTTCATCCCAGGGTTGGCATACGGGTTTCCCTATCCCGGAACCGCAGATCCTCAAATTTATGCTTGCTATTAGGCAGGAAGGGTTGGCTGTAGATACCATCACTGTTAAGCTGGCTGCAGTGGCTTTCATGAGCCGCTTAGCAGGTCACCCTCCACCTGATCGGGGATTTTTTGCCAGGCGCATGTTAGAGTCATGGGCCAGGGAACAGGGTGTACCACAAGACACCAGACCGCCCATCACCCCACAGTTGCTAGCTACAATGTGCGGAGTTTTGCCACAAGTCTGCTCCTCCGAAGGGGAAACGAAGCTGTTTACAGCTGCATTCACGGTGGCTTTTTTCGGCCCATTTAGGGTGGGGGAGTTGGTGGCTGATTCAGCTAGGGATAGGGCCAAACGGGCACTTGCCATTGAGGATGTGCATATCGGAGAGCATCAGGTGTCCCTGCGTTTGCGCCATTCAAAAACAGACCAACGGGGGAGAGGAGTCACCGTCACCCTGTCTCGGGCGGGGATTGCACAACTTTGCCCAGTTCGGGCCCTTCTAGGATACCTGGCCGTGCGGCCCCCGGTGCTCTGTTCTGTCACTGTGATGGGAGTCCCCTGACCAGATACCAGCTTACGGCAATCATGCGGACTTCCCTCACTGCCCTTAATCTCCCAGCCGGCTTATTTGGAACGCACTCCTTCTGTATTGGGGCGACTAGCTTTGCCACATCATCTGGCCTTAGGGAGCAGGAGGTGCAGGTGATAGGCAGATGGCATAGCAGGGCATATAAGGCATATGTCAGGACCCCCCTGGCTATGTAGCGTGAATAATGATTTCTGTTTCCCCAGGTCCTAGATGTCAGGCGAAGTTTAAAGTTTGGATCGTGGGTCATAGCCTGGTACGATGGGCCGGCAAGGCGGCGATCATCACCCATTGGGGGACGCAACTAGGCTTATCTGCCTACACCCAAATCAGGTGGATGGGCCAAGGAGGCATGCGCTGGAGTCAGTTGATTCCTACCTTGAGCAAAGAAAAAGGGCCTCGGCCTGACATATTAGTGATACATTTGGGTGAGAACGACTTCGTTGAGACAAAAGGGGTCCAAATGTTGAAGAGTATCAAAACCGACATTTGGTCAATTAAGTGCATGTTCCCTGGAGTAGTCATCCTGTGCAATGACTGGGTGGAAAGGATATCCTGGAGTGTGGGGGTGCCACCATACAAGATCAATAAGACTAGGAAAACAGTTAATAGGGAAATAAGAAAATGGCTGAGTGTCGTAGGCAGGGTATCGATTCCTCATCAAGTCATCACCCACAGGAGGCCGGACTTATACAGACTAGATGGCGTCCATTTATCACCCACGGGGAATGAATGGTACTTGGCAGCGGTGAAAGAAAAGTTAAGGGATGTGCTAGAAAACATGGTCTGGGGAGGGCCTGTCCAGGAGTACCTGGCAGCCCCTAGGTGGCACCAGTCCAGCACCTGAGTTAGGTAGGTTCTGAATCTGGATTAGGCATCTCCATAAGAGATGAGGGGAGCTCAGCCGCAATGGCAGGGTATGGCAAGCGGTGGAGTTAACCCCTTGGGAGAGGGGACCGCGAAGGCCGTAGGGACATGTACTGACCCCGGCTTGAGGGTACTCTTCTCCTTCCCAGGCCCAAGGGCCCTGGTCCCCTTCTCANACCCCTTGGGAGAGGGTACCGCGAAGGCCGTAGGGACATGTACTGATCCCGGCTTGAGGGTACTCTTCTCCTTCCCAGGCCCAAGGGCCCTGGTCCCCTTCTCACGGATTCCGTAGTGAGAAGGGGAGACGTTTATAAAGTTAAGAGGGATTGGTACCTGATGGTATATTGGGCCAATCCCAGAGTTATAGTGATAAGTTCGTTATGGGTGCTGGACCCAATTCACTTGAGTCCACTTGAGTGAATTGCCCCCACCATTACAATTCGGACAGAGATTTTATTGAATAAAGAGTGCGGCCTTTTAACTTATGGTTGTCGTGTCATCTTTGGGAAAGGGGGGGGTGCGCCGACAATATAAACTTGTATCATATCCCCTTCTCGGTCATCTCCAAGCTGAAGAGCCCCAACCTATCAAGTCTCTCTTCATACAGGAGTCATTTCATGCCCTTGATCATTTTTGCTGCCCTTCTTTGTAACTTTTCTAGTTCTACTATGTCTTTCTTGAGGTGGGGCAACCAGAACTGCACACAGTATTCCAGGTGTGGATGTACCAACGATTTATACAGAGGCATTAAGATATTTTCAGTTTTATTCTCTATCCCTTTCCAAATTATTTCTAACTGTTTGCTTTTTTTGACAGCCACCGCACACTGAGCTGAGGATTTCAATGTATTGTGCACAGTGACTGTCTAAGATAATTTTCCTGAGTGGTAATTCCTAATTAGAGCCCAGCATTGTATACGTATAGTTTGGGTTATTTTTTCCTATGTGCATCACTTTGCACTTGTCCACATTAAATTTCATCTGCCCGGTCAACCAATCTTGCAAGATTGTCCTGCAATTCTTCATAGTCTGCTTGGGTTTTAACTACCTTGAATAACTTGGTCTCATGTGCAGATTTGATCACCTCACTTTTTACTCCTTTCTCCAGATCATTAATGAATATATTAAACTTTATTAAAAATGCATGTACCATCAGGTAAAATGCAAAAATGTTTACAAAATTCAAAGCCATAAAATAGGGGTGGGAAGGGATTTCCATAAAAACAGAGGAAATATCAGTTATAACAGTTTTAAAAACAGAATTCAACAGTACAAAAGACACAGGAGAACATAAGGGGAACCTGGCCCTAACCTGTTCAATTTTAGAAGCAAATAAGGCAAGATTCATAATAACCCTTAAGTCTTTGTCTTGAAGTAGCCAGATTTGTTTCTCCCATATATTAAGAAGAGATTTCCTTCAGCAAAGGATAGATTAGAGTTTCTTTTAATTCCCAATGAAAAGGACACTCCTTAGTATAGTGCAAGGTGTCCTCAATTAAACCTATCTGGCGGGTGGTATCTCTGACAGAATACCCAGGCATCTTCCCATAAGAATAGCGTGGCCATTTGTTCACAACATAACCTGTACAGGGCTATCAAATTTAGGTTTGATATCTGTAGTTAAATAGTATTCCAAACCTCCATCTAGCTTCCACAAAGAGTATAAAGGAGATATTCTCAAATGGCGGACCTCAGTAATATCCTCTTGTATAGAAATCTCTCTAAACCTTCGTACTACTAGAAATTTTTTGTGAGCAGGAAAAAGCGATCATCATTAAAATAGTAGCCCAGGCCAATTTTAGACAATGAATGCTATACAAACTGAACCCAAGGTGATCTTAAAGAGTGGGTTCTAGTCAAGTCCTCCAAGTAACATAACTTAGAAGCCTCAGGGGTGAAAAAGTATTTTAAACCAATAATTAATTAGCAAAATCCTGGCTGTGACTCATAAGTCATGGATTCCTGTTTCAAACCTGAGAAAATAAGCAGGAACAGATGGAGGAAGGCCCAATAGAGATGGCAAAAACTTAAAGGATCTATTGACATCAGTCACTGAGTAGCCCCAGATCTCTGCACCAAAGAGAATGCCTGAATAAACCTTCATATTAAATACTTTAATTGCAGCAGTTGCAGAATGCTGACAAAAGGAAACAATTTTTTTTTTTACTGCCCCAACTGTAGAAGTGATTTTGGATTTAACACTGCTGCATTACCTGGCCCATGAAAAATATGGAGTTATAATAATTCCCAGATACCGATATTCAGAAACAGTCTCAAGTGAGTTAGAGCCTAGGGACCATTAACACCCCCTAGCTCTCCTACCTCAACACATCACCTTAGTTTTAGAATAATTAATAATTTCCTATCCTCACACAAGCGTGCAAGTTTATTCACTGGTGAGATTGCAGTTATTATTATTATTATTAACAAACATTTATATAGCGCCAGCAGTGTACATGGCACTTTACAAAGTAATAAAATAGACACGGTCCCTGCCCCTAGGGCTTACAATCTGAGCGACAGGAGCTGGGGGAGAGACATAGGAAGGGGAACAGAGGGAGAGACAAGGGGTCTAACATTCATGAAGATGCGAGGTCTCAAGTGCACGTACTTGGCTTGGTTACGATGAGAATGACAGCAGGCAGGTCCATGTTGCAAGGATAAGGGTAAACCGATCGTAGGTATAGGAATAGTGGCTCAGCAGGATAAAGAGTCAGACAGAGCAGAGCGAAAGAGGTGAGTTTTAAGGAGAGATTTGAAGGTATGAAGGGAGGGGGCAAGGCGGATGTGGACAGGGAGGGAGTTCCAGGCATGGGGGGCAGCAAGTGAGAAGGGACGAAGGCGCTTAGGGGAGCAGGGAAGGCGTGGAAGGGTGAGAGAAGGGACAGAGGAGGAGCGAAGTGCACGGGCTGGAGTATGGAGGGCGATAAGTGCAGAGAGGTAGGGGGGAGCAAGGTTGTGAAGAGCTTTATAGGTGAAGACTAGGAGCTTGTGCAGGATTCGTTCAGGAAGGGGAAGCCAGTGAAGCGAAGAGAGGAGGGGCTGCACATGGTCGAAGCGACGGGCGAGGTAGATGACCCTGGCAGCAGAATTTTGGACAGAGATGAGGGGAGAAAGGTGAGACCGGGGAATCTGCATACTCTCCCAGCTGCCTTGGCTGTCAATACCCGAGGACGCCGCGACCCTCCTGGAGCTTGGCCTTTCTGCTGCCCGAGTTCCAGCAAACCAAAAGGTGCGCACCATAAGATCACTCACCAGCAGAATACTACAACAGAAGCAGCTATGGGTAAGCTTAAGGGTACTTCTACCACCTGGTGGCTCCCAGTGGCCAGTAGGTCAGCCACTCACCACCTCGTTCTTCTCTGTCTCTTCTCTATTACCTATCTTCCCCCACCATCATGTCTGCCCTAATCTCTCGCCTTCCCTCTCCCTCCTTCTCCGCTCTCCCCCCCCCGCATCTCGTCCTTCCTCTACTTCTTTTCCCCCTGCTCCTTCCTCCCTCCCAGCCCATCACTTCTCGGCAACCTCCTCACATTTCCTCCTCCCCCTTGGTTACCTTCCCCTCCTGCTCCTCCCCCACCCTCCCTATCTCTTGCCTGCCCCACCACCACTTTTCTCCCAATCTTATCCCCATTCCCTACCTTCCCCCTGACCAGCTCCCATTCTCCTGCACCCTTCGAAACGGTCGCTCCTCTGCCAATAAAGCACCCTACATTCATGATCTCTTCCTCTCCCTCCAGTTCCTTGCCCTTACTGAAATTTGGATCTCCCCCCTCCGACTGTCACCCCAGTTACCCTCTCCTTTCGGGGTCTCTTCTTTTCTCACCAGCCACGCCCCAAAGGCCAGGGTGGTGGCATGGGCCTCCTCCTCAGTAATCTCTGTCAATTCCAACCACTTTCTCCTCCCCCCCTCTCTCTCCTTCCCTTCCTTTGAGGTTCACTCTGTGCGCCTCTAATCCCTCCTCCACCTCTGCATCACTGTCATATACCACCCCCCTGGCTCTCTCTGAATTTGAGTCCTGGCTCACTTTCTTCCTCTCCGATGATACCCCCACTCATATCCTCTGTAACTTCAACATTCATGTTGATGTCCCTTCCCAGCCCTCCATCTCTTGCTTCCTCTCACTAGCCTTCTCCTTCAGCCTTCACCTTTGGACCAACTCCCCCATCCACGCTAATGGCCATTTTCTTGACCTCGTCTTCTTTAGGAACTGCTCTGTCTGAGCTCTTCTTCAATCCTCATCCCATCTCTGGCCACTTCCTTGCCTCTTTCAATGTCTCCCACTGTCCCCCTTCCTCTTCCCCTTCTCCATGCCCCTTCTGTGACCTGCAGGTCATTAACCCCTGGACTTTGCCTCCTCTCTCCCCCCCCCCTTCTCCCCTCAATCTCCTCCTGCTCCTCCCCTAATTCTGCCATTTCTGCTTTCAATGCCACTCTCCACCACACTTGACTCCCTCTCCTCCCGTCCTGTCCGCTCCCACAGCCCCCGTCCTTGGCTCACCCCCAGTATCCGCCACCTCCGTACCTACACCCGTGCTGCTGAATGCCTTTGGCGCAAATTCCACTCTCATGCTGACTTCCTTCACTTCAAATTCTGTCTCTCCTCCCTTACGTCTGCTTTCTCCCTCCCTAGACAGAATTACTACGCCTCCCGCGTTGAGTCCTGTTCTCGGAACCCTCGCCACCTGTTCTCCACCTTTGACTCCCTCCTCAAGCCCCCGTCATCCTCCTCCCTCTTCCCTTTCTGCTCAGGATCTTGCTTCCTTCTTCACCTCCAAGATAGACAAGATCCGACTCAACATCGCTTCCCACTCCTCTCCCTACTCCCTCCCCTCTCCTTCCCTCCCTCCCTCCCACCTACCTACCTACGAGGAAGTCTCATCCCTACTCTCCTCCTCCAACCCTTCCGCTTGCCCCCATCCCCTCCCGCCTCCTGACCGCCATTCTCCCCACTGTCGCCCCTTCCCTCCTGCACATTATCAACCTCTCCCTCTCTACTGGCTCCTTCCCATCCACCTTCAAGCATGCAACTGTCTCTACTATCCTCAAAAAGTCCACTCTTGACCCCTCTGATCCTTCTAGCTACCGTCCTGTCTCACTCCTTCCTTTTGCTTCCAAGCTTCTTGAACGTGTTGTCTACTCCTGCTGCCTTGACTTCCTCTCCACCAACTCCTCCCTTGACCCCCTCCAATCTGGCTTTCGCCCCCTTCACTCTACTGAAACTGCTCTCGCTAAGATCACCAAGCGACGAGCTTGTGGCTAAATCTAATTGTCTCTATTCCATTATTGTCCTCCTTGACCTCTCTGCTGCCTTCGATACGGTTGACCACTCACTCTTGCTGGATTCACTTCATTCCCTTGGCTTCCGTGGCTCTGTCCTCTACTGGTTCTCCCCATATCTCTCTGACCGGCTCCTTCAACGTGTCTCTTGCCAACTACACCTCCTCCTCCCTTCCACTCTCGGTTGGTGTTCCCCAAATCTCTGTCCTTGGCCCTCTCCTCTATCTATACCTGGTCCCTAGGCAAACTCATTGCCTCCCATGGCTTCCAATATTACCTCTACGCTGACGACACTCTACTCTCTCTCTACTCCCCCTCTCTCTCCCCATCTATTCAAGCTTGTCTCACCAGCTGTGTCTCTGACATCTCTACCTGGATGTCTCAACGTCAGCTCAAAATCAACATGGCTAAAATGGAACTCCTTATCTTCCCCCCTCATCCGTATCGATCCTCGTCTATGGTCACCATCCTTCCCTTCCCCCAAGCCCGTAGCTTAGGCTTCATCTTTGACTCACCCCTTTCTTTTAAACCCTACATCGACTGTTGCCAAATCCTGTCACTTCTCCCTCCATAACATTGTTAAGATTCGCCCTTTTCTTTGTCTCCTCTGCCAAAACGCTTGTTCATGCCCTGGTCATCTCTTCCCTCGATTACTGTAACCTCCTTCTCACTGGCCTCCCCTGCTCTCACCTTTCTCCCCTTATCTCCCTCCAAAACTGCTGCCAGGGTCATCTACCTCGCTCGTCGCTTCGACCACATGCAGCCCCTCCTCTCCTGTCTTCACTGGCTCCCCCTTCCTGAACAAATCCTGCACAAACTCCTAGTCTTCACCAATAAAGCTCTTCACAGCCTTGCTCCTCTCTACCTCTCTGCACTAATTTCCCTCCGTACTCCAGTTCGTGAACACCGCTCCTCCTCTGTCCCCTCTCACGCCCTCCCACGCCTCCCGTTCTCCTAACCGCCTTTGTCCCTTCTCCCTAGCTGCCCCACACACCTGGAACTCCCTCCCTTCGTACCTTCAAATCCCTTCTCAAGACCCACTTCTTCTGCTCTGCCCTTCCCGATTTCTTGCTCCCCTCACCTAACTCCTGCTGATAGACCTCAGGTAACAGACTGTACTGGATGAAGGGTGTGTACTCATATCCTCACCACATGGACCAACCAGCCATCATTCTTGATGTAACTAAACCAAGCGGATGCACCTGGGACCTCGCATCCTCAGGAATGTTACACCCCTTGTCTCCCCCACCCACATCTCTCAGATTATAAGCCCTAGGGCAGGGACCATGTCTATTCAATTACTTTGTAAAGCGCCAGGTACATTGCTAAGCGCTATATAAATGCTTGCTAATAATAATAAATAATAATAATAATAATATTTAGGGCTCTCTGAAGACCAACAGGAGATCTAGATATCAGAACAATGTCATTAGCATACACAAGCAGAGAAAAAGCTGTCGAAAGAACATACGATGGATGTAGATCATAATATATGCAAAATATATTTGCATATATTAATAAATATGCAAGTTAAATAAGAGAAGGGCCAAAAGGCAACCCTGGAAAACTCCTTTAGTAACCGAAAACTCCTAAGTTGACCCTGCAGCCCATATTTAACCTTGGCCCAAGTACTACCATAATATGCAACAATAAGTCTTAAAAGATCCAAATCAATACCTAATCTCACTAACTTTTTCCATAGAAGAGTCCTATTTAATGAATCCAAGGCTGTGGTATAGTCTATGAAAGCAAGATATAAAGCTAACTTATGCACCTTTACGTATTTATGTTTTAGATATGGCAGGGTAAAGATATGATCAGTGATGGAATATCCTGCTCTAAAACCTGCTTGTACCTCACAGAGGATAGAATTAGTATCCACCCAGGGCAGGCTGCTAAATGAAACAATAAATGCCAGCCAAAAATCTTAGCAGAAATATAAATGAGACTGATTGGTCTCTAAGATGCTGGATCATCCTTATCCCCTCTTTTATAGATTGGAACTATGGTATTCCCTTTCCATGAATATATTAAACACCGGTCCCAGTACCGATCCCTTGGAACCTCAACTAGCTACCTCTCCACTGTGAAAATTGACCATTTAGTCCTACTCTTTGCCTCTTATCTTTTTAACCAGTTTGTCAGGCACCGCCTGCGACGGTCCCTGAGATGGAGGGCAAGGAAGGGCTCCCCGGGGAACGGGGCACCCACCACACCTCCCTGCAATGATGAACCCAGCACGTCAACATCGCGGCCGGAGGACACACACACCCCCGCTGCCGGCAGCACCACACCCCACACACACTGGCAACACAGGGCCGCACACAGAACCCCCGGAACCTCCCTGCACAGAGTCCGGCATGCCCACGCTGCAGCGAGAGGACACGCCTCCCGACGACGACACCACCATGCCCCCGCGCTCCGACAGCGTGGGGCCGCTTGCAGCGCCCTCAGAGCTCACCGCGCACATGCGCACTGAGGCAAGGGGAACACCCCAACAGTTCCGGCACCTCCCAGACACTCAGAACGCCTGCTTCAGACCCACATAAAAGGAGCACTAGGAGTCCTGATGCGGCACCGGTGATCAGAGTAACTCCTGAGAGACTGGCCCTTGCGACTGAATCTGCGTATTGCGGAGACTAGCTAAGTGTGTGTGTGTGTGTGTGTGTGTGTGTGTGTGTGTGTGTGTGTGTGTGTGTGTGTGTGAGAGAGAGAGAGAGAGAGGAGCACTAGGAGTCCTGATGCGGCACCGGTGATCAGAGTAACTCCTGAGAGACTGGCCCTTGCGACTGAATCTGCGTATTGCGGAGACTAGCTAAGTGTGTGTGTGTGTGTGTGTGTGTGTGTGTGTGAGAGAGAGAGAGAGAGCTTGTGCAAGTGACAGAGCGAGGTTGTACTTGGTTTGGGTGTTGGGGTTGTGGAGGAGTGCGAGGGTATGAAGGTCGACTGGTTGATTGTCCCTATTCCCTTATCCCGGGTCCCCTACCCTGCTGAGTGTCCCTTGTCCCTGCTGCTCCCTCCTTTCCCAGGGGTTTCCCCCATTTCCCCGGTGCTCCCCATCCCCACTGTGGCACTTGGTCCTTCCTTCCCTGTGTGGTGTGCAAGGAGTGAGCTTACCGCAATGTCACCGCCTCCCTGTGATGAGCTCTGGCTAGGAGGATCCTTCCTCCACCGCCTCAATAAGACCCTGAGGGAGATTTGCCCACTGGTGATCTTTGTGTGTGTTCGCGGAGCGGGTGAACCCTTCCCTACCCCTTTCCCGTGCGGTTTTCCCTACAGTATCACCGGCAACCGCTGAAGGTATCCATGGAGATGGGGGTCAGAGCACCAGCCCCTACCCCTGCAGGAACCCCCGCAGACGTACCCAATGTTGGGGACTTGGCCAAGGCCGTACAATCCCTGGCTTTAGAATTAAGAGACGTACAGGAACAGCAAAAGGCAGGTCAGGCGACCGTGGGTGGGGGAGGGGGAAGACACCCCTGCCTGTGGGCCGGGAGCCCAAGGGGCCTAAATTTGGGGGAAGACAGGTGAATGTTCCAAAGTTTTTTGGCCTTATGTGAGCTGACCTTTTCTATGCAGCCCCAGACTTTTTCTATAGACCGGTTAAAGGTCGCCTTCATCATCGGGAACCTTGAGAGCCTAGCCCTTGCATGGGCAATGCCACTCCTGACCAGCAATAGCCCTCTCCTTACGAACTACCCCGCCTTTAAACATGAATTCTCCTTTTTGTTTGATTATCCTCAGAGTAAAGGATGCGGAAACTGCAGTTCTTACACTTAAGCAAGGGGTCACTGTTTGACTATGTTACACAGTTCCAACAGCTGGCCATCGATGTTGGATGGCCCGATAATGTTTTAAAGATGATGTATCAGAAGGGCCTGAACGAGGAGCTGAAGGACCATCTGTTGTACACCGCTATCCCCGCTACATGGGGAGTGTTAGTTAATCTCTCCCTGCAAATCTATGAATGGCTGGCGGAACATCAGAAAGAGTGAAGGCTAGAAAGGACATGTGGACCAATCCCCCACGCGGTTCCGGCCCCACTGGAACGCCTGGCACATCCCCAAGTGGTTGAGGTGGAGCTCATGCAGCTCGGGGCCCTCTCAGGGACCTTTATCCGCAGTTGAAAAGAATCAGATGTATGTCGCGACTGCTTTTACTGCAGTGAGGCATCCCATTATGCCCGCAACTGTCCCCTACTTCCACCGTCCCGAAGGGAGGCGGGAAATGCCCGGCCGCAGGATGAGCAGGGGGCATCACGTTAGGCCAGCGTCTTCCCCCACATACCATATGCAATGTGCTTCCAACCGCCGTTATAGCAGTTAGACACCTCCAGATTCCGATAGTGCTCGAGATAACACCCCGCAAAAGTATTGCCCTATGGCCGTTAGTGGACTCAGTGGGGTCTGGCAATTTCATCGATGGAGATGCCGTCCAACACCACCACATACCAACACAGCCACGAACCAAAGCAGAAGCCATATACTCCATTTATGGGTCCCCCTTGATATCCGGACCCTTTACTTCACAGACACAGCCATTGAGAGGAACCATATGCCCCCATGTCGAAGAGAAACAATTTGACGTAGTAAAGTCCCCCGGTTTTTTTGTTGTTGTGTTGGGCATGTTGTGGCTCCATAGACACAATCCCCTGATTAACTGGAGTACCGGGGCGCTGTCCTTCCCCTCAGCATGGTGTGCACACCACTGCCTCCAGGAGGCAGCTCTGGTGACTACACCACAAATGATAGCCAAGACCAACCCTATCCTGGCTAGTTTCTTCTGCCCCAATATGGAGACTATGAGGATGTATTCAATGAGGGCAAAGGAGCTGCCTTGCCCCCTCATTGGCCCTATGATTATCCCATCAACTTACTCCCAGGAACAGAACCCCCATTCGAACGTATTTATGCCTTGTCCGAACCTGAATTACAAGCCTTGAAGAGTTATATTGACGAAAACATTTGTCGTGGATTTATTCACCACTCATCCTCCCCTGTGGTTCCCCTCTATTTTTTGTGCTGAAAAAGGAGGGGGGGCTTCACCCCTGCATAGACTATCGAGGCCTTAATGCAATTACTGTAAAAAATCGTTACCCATTGCCGCTCATCCCAGAACTACTAAATTGAGTACAGGGAGCAACTATCTTTACAAAGCTAGACCTCAAGGGAGCCTACAACCTGTTGCGAATGAGAAAAGGCGATGAATGGAAGATGGCCTTCTGAGCCCGATATGGCCATTTTGAATACTGAGTTATGCTGTTCGGGTTGGCTAACGCCCCAGCTGCCTTCCAGCACTTAACAAACAACATTTTTCGGGATCTTCTGGATGTCTTCATTGTTGCCTATCTCGACAACGTCATGATCTTTTCCTCCACAGAACAGGAACATGTGCAACACATACGGAAGGTGCTACAGTGGCTCCACACCCACCACTTGTATTGCAAAGGGGAAAAGTGCTCTTCCAAGTCTCTTCGGTCGCGTTCCTAGAATTCATCATCACCCCTCACGGAATCCAAATGGACCTTATGAAGGTAGCAGCCATACGGGATTGGCCTCCCCCAGTCAGTAAAAGCCTTGCCGGTTTTTAGGTAGCTCTAATTACCAACAGTACATCCTGGACTACATACGAACTACCATTCCCTTGACCAGCCTCCTGAAGAAAGGGAATAGCTATCAGTGGACTCAGCAACAACAGGAGGCCTTTAAGCGATTAAAACAGGCCTTCATACAGGGACCCCTTTTATAACACCCGGACTTCCACAAACCATTCACGGTGGAAACTGATGCTTCCGATAAAGCCATAGGAGCCGTACTGCTGCAAACTGCGGAAAAGGACAAAGGCCTTAAGCCCTGTGCCTTCTACTCCTGGCAATTAACCGGGGCAGAGCAAAACTATACTATATTGGATAGGGAACTACTAGCCATTAAGGCTGCCTTTGAGGCATGGTGGCACTACCTCGAGGGTGCAAGTAACCCTGTTACCGTGATCACAGAGCACAAAAATCTAGTGTATCTTCAAACATCACGAATCCTCAATGCTAGGCATGCACGCTGGGCCCCGTTTTTTGCCCGTTTCCAATTTTAGGTGCAGTATCGACCCGGCCATCACAACACCCTTGCAGACAGCCAGACACTCTCTCCCGTTGCCAGGAACACAGCACCCCTCACGACAACCGTGAAACTGCACTATTAGCCCCGCACGTTTTTGTGGCCACAACTCCTTCCCTCCAGCAGTTTCGGCAACTGTCCGGCCACGACCCAACTGTCTCTCAGAACCCATCCTATCTCTCACAACAGGGGCTGTACTACCATCAGAAGAGGATCGTAGTGCCCAAAGAAGGTCAAAGAGCCATTTTATGGTCACACCACGACGCCCCCTTAGCAGAACACCCAGGAATTAAACACACGCAAGACTTAGTGCAATGACACTTTTGGTGGGACACGATGAAACAGGACATCAAGCAATATGTTCAAGGTGTGCGCCAGCACGAAGGTCCCACGACAAAAGCCACATGGATTATTGCAATTGCGCCCGACACCTCAGGGCCCTGGCAGTGCATCAGCCTAGACTTCATTGTTGACCTACTTGAATCTCAGACCTATGACACAATCATAGTAGTCGTGGGCTATTTTTTGAAACTCTGACATTTTATTCCCTGTCAGGGCTTCCCCTCAGCTCGACACACAGACCTCCTTTTCTTGCAACATATTGGTAGACTACATGGTCTCCCCCTAGAGATCGTATCCGACCGAGGAACGCAGGTTCATGGTTTTGGAGGGCCTTGTTTGCCGCCTTACAAGTCCGGCTAAGCCCTACCACTCCATATCACCCCCAAGGAAACAATCACGTCAAAAGGGTGAATCAAACACTGGAGCAGTACCTCCGTTATGTAGCCTTCTTCCAGGATGACTGGGTTTCCCTCCTTCTGATTGCCGAATTTGTCTACAACAATGTGCTCAACGCATCTCTCGGATCCTCCCCGTTCTTGAACACCTATGGATATCACCCACACCTTTGTTTTACAGAACTAGCCCCTGTAACGGTCCCCGCTGCCAGGGCCTTGGTACACCAAATACAAGAAGCCCACGCCCACGCTCGCACCATGCTTACAAAGGCCCAACAGACATACAAGGCACAAGCAGAACAGAGGCGAGGATCGAACCCTTCATTTCAAGTCGGGGATTTGGTGTGGATCGACCGTTGACACTACCACTCCCAACGACAGTCGCCCAAGCTCGAAGTCCGTTTTATGGGGCCTTTCCCAATACTCAAAAAGATCAACGACGTAATGTTCAAGGTGCAATTACCCACACATGTGCCCATTCACCCTACCTTCCATGTGTCTTTGCTGAAGGCCGATCACCAGTCACTCTACCCTGCTGCACCTCTGCCGTCTGTACCAGCGGTGTCCAGCACAGAGGCACCTGAATATGAGGTACAGGACAGCCTTGACTCCAAAGTTCAGAGAGAACACTTGTTCTGTCTGTTGAACTGGACGGGGCATGATCCATCGGAACGCTCTTGGGAGCCAGGTTCCAACGTACACGCTCCCCGTTTGGTGAAGCGCTTCCACGCTCGCCACCCGGACAAACCAGGACAGCCGCTCGTCTGGCAGCCCGGGGCATGGAGGCGGGGGGGCACTGTCAGGCACTGCCTGCGATGGTACCCGAGATGGACGGCAAGGAAGGGTTCCCCAGGGTAATCCCCAGGGAGCGGGGCACCCACCGCACCTCCCTGCAATGATGAACCCAGCACATCAACATCACAGCCAGAGGACACGCCCCCCACCGCCAACAGCACCACCCACCCACATGTTGGCAACGCAGGGCCACGCACAGAACCCCCGGAACCCCCCGCACAGAGTTCGGCGCACCCGCACTGCAGCAAGAGGACACACCTCATGATGCCGACACCACGCCCCCACAGCGCAGGGCCGCTTGCAGCGCCCTCGGAGCTCACTGCGGGCATGCGCACTGGGGCAAGGGGTGCAGGGAACGCCCCGACAGTTCCGGCTCCTCCCAGGTGCTCAGAATGCCCTTGCTGGCTTCAGACCCACATAAAAGGAGCACTAGGAGCCCTGATGTGAAGCTGGAGATCAGAGTAACTCCTGAGAGACTGGCCCGTGCAACTGAATCTGCGTATTGCCGAGACTAGCATTCTAATAGATTAGTGAGACATGTCTTCCTTTTCCTAAATTTACATTAACTCTTCCCCTCCCCTCAACTCTTGAACCCTTCCTTCAGCTCCTTTCAATTCAGACCTGTCCCCCTCTCACAATGCCCTGTGCTTGCTTTCAAGGCTACCCTCAAGCCCTACTTCCTCCATGTTGGCATGATGGCTATTAGTCTTCATTTCTCCAATAAGCCCCAGCCCTGGTCACCTGACCTGGCCCACTTCTGGTCACATGCCTGAATGGAAACAACCTAATTGCACTCTCCAACCCATAAACCCTTTTCCAACTTGGGTTTCAGGTGTCTGGTGGCAGGATGCTGGCTAGCCCTGGTTCTGCAAGGAATTACTCAGAGCACCCTGCCACAGGCAGATGTACCCTAAATCAGGGCCTTTCAATTAATTTTTCTGGTGGGCCAGACACTGCCTTAAACCATCCACCACGGCCTTAATTGGGGAGGAAGGGAAGAGCTCTCATTTTGGGGGGGAGGGGATGGGTGAACCGACTCAAGCCCATCCTCCACCCACTCCCAGTTTGGGGGGTTGCTGCCTCAGCCACCCCCATTGCAATTTAAATCTCCCTTCCCAGTTGAGCCGTGTACTTTAGTAGATTGGTGACTGCCTAAAGAGCAGTTACCCAATTCATGCTCACTACAATAAAATTACACTGGTTTTTCAAAATGCTTCTGACCATAGCCCAGTTATCTGGTAGTTTCCTCAAGGATGGCTCAGGGAACGTATCACTAACTAAGGCCCATGGAAACCTCAAACCCCAGTCCTTGACATCTAGTTACTATGGTAACCTGGGATAGCTTGCATAGATACACCTTTCAGAGTCCTAGCTCAAGCTATCAACACATGCCTCACCAGAGTCACAGCCTGTAGTTTTTTTGCAGAAATCCTAGAACACAATCTTCTCTCCTAGGTCAGATTTTCAAGCCCAAGTGTTGCTCCTTTCTCCTGGCTGCTCCATTTGATTCCACCACAGAGATGACAAATTTATTCTGTGTTCACATTGATGGAAGTTTTAATTAAAGACAAAATCAGTTGTAATTTACCAATTAATTACAGGGCCATTACTACTCCCCCCACCCCAGTGCCTGCCTCCTCTTTCCTCCTCAGGACTACCTAACCAGACAAGGCCACACACAAGCACGTTGTACCCATTTGTTAAAATGAGGAACGTCGAGGTCTGCCACAGTCACACAACACATCAGAAGCACATGTCATATCAACGGGTGTATGAATGTGTGTTTTGACCTTGATATGAACACTGGGTTGGCCCTGTGTTCACCATGTGACGCTGCTTGGGGCAAATCAGTGTTTTGCTCACCACCCAATCTCAGCACGCAAGCGCTGCTGCCTCGTTCCCTGTGTTGTACCTGCTAACACGCCGCACTATACCATTAGACACGACATTGGCCATGTGTTCAGCCGAAACACACAAATTGTTCTTGTGATACAATGGTATTCACATCAGGTGTTCAACAGGTGGCCAAATGGGTGTTGGGATTGTTATGGTCCTTACACCCATCAGCCAAACATGTGCTTAGGGGGTTGAACACCAGATCTTTGATATGTCTAAAGACGCCCTCAGTCAGCAAGATGCGCTGGGGGCTTTGACAGAAGGGGTGGCCGCAGGCTCGTAGCTAGTTCTGCTGGACCTAGGTGTCACCGATCATCCTTCCTCCCGTTAAGGTTACCAGAAGCCCTCCAGGTTCTAACCCAGAGTCTCCAGGTTTTAACCCATCATCACCTTCAGGCAAAACCCTGATGGCACCTGGTTAACTCAGAGAGATTGAGGTTGCAAGGGAAGGCGCCACATCAGAAAGGGGCGGAGTGAAGAAGGTTCGCTTGCTTGCACATGTAGCCCTGTCCTCTGTGACATCACAATGCCCCACAGCGGGCATAGCCATGTCAGAACAGGATTAGCGTGGCCCTTTGTCCTGCCTCGCTTCTGACATGACCCCACCTCTATTCAGGGCATCATGACATCACACCACTCCACGAGGGCATAGCCACGTTGGGAAGGGACAGGAGAGTCAGTTTGCCCAGCCCCCATCTGGCATGGCTCTATCATCCCCTAAGGTCAAAGGCTGAGGAGAGGTGGCAGTCGTACCTCTCTAATCCACAACCAGCTCTCCCCCTTTTGGGAGGATGGAGGGATTGTGGAGCTAAGCATTTGGGAGCTGTGCTTTGGCAGATTTTATTTTCTGGTTTAGCAGCCTACAGTGGGGGAGATTAGCCAGCTTTCTCCCTATCATCTAGGGACTTTGACCAAGGTAAAGCCAGGGGCTCTTCACGGGTGCCTAAGGGTTCCCCCACCAAGCTATCACCCTGGTAGCTCTGGTTTGTGGAGGAACGGGTACATCATGGAAAACATTAGCCTGTGCTATTTATGTGGTAGGAAATGAGTCTTACATTCCAGGCTTCAGCCCTGGAGAGAACCTGGCCTGCAAAATTCAATGTCACCAGGGTTCCGCTTACCATAGGCCAGGATTCACAAGCCACTTACTCCAGGTAGTCCCACTGCAGCCCAGAGGACTTACCAGTATTCAGTGAAGCCTGTCACAGTCCTGGTGATGGGCCTGAAACACAGACAGATTTTTTTTGCTTTCACACGGCACCATGCGGTGCTGGCATAGGTCTGTGGTGTTGTTGAGTGCGAAAGCCACGACACACCTGGGGGAGAAGTCTTTGAGGCTGGGAGGGAGGAAAGGAGAGTGCTTTGAGAAGAACACAATACAGCTTTGATCTCTGCCAAGTATGGGACAGAGTACAATACAAACGGTGGAAAGGGCAATGAAGGTTTCATCAGAGGGGTCGAGGGATTGTCCTAGCGGTAAAGTTTCTCTTTTAAAACTACATTTTAAAAAATTTATCTTCATCAGAAAGAGGCCTACAAATGTAAACCCACCACTCTGGGATGTCCCAGAGCCAGTTCTGGATTCAAATCTTGCCGTTTAATCCCATCTCAGTTTCTAAAGCCCTTTGCAAACCCTGAGCTAGTCACAGCAGTGAAGTCTGCAGCTCTGTTGCCTCTGAACCGACACCAATGTAACCGAGAGCAGAGCTTGGCCAGTTCACCAAGCCACACACACAGCACTCCCCAGAAGTTGGCTAGCTGCAACAAGGGGAAACTCAGGCACCACGAGTCTCAGAGACTTACCCAAGTTTGCAGGGATTTGGTGTCAGAGGCAAAATTGGGGGCCAGGAGTTCCTGCTTAACAGGCTCAGGCTTTCCTTACTCTGAGCCACTCAGCTTTAGTGCCCCTCCTTTGTCGCATACAGCTGGTCACATGTGGGCCTGCCCCTTGCACCTCTGCTACCCCAGAGCAAGGTGGCTTTTAGCTCACTTGCCCCTCCAGGTCACATCCAGCAGCACAGGAAAGTGGAGACACCCTCTGCTACACGCCCCACGACTGCACTTCTCCATAATTAATTAAGCGCTTCTGTATGTACTGCCATCCATGGGGGCCTTCCAAACACAGATTATCTACCTCAGTGTGGACGCAGGAAACATTACAAGTGGGTCCAGGAGACAATGCATCTTGGCTCTTTGACATAATGTAAATTATTGTTGGTTTCCAAGGTATCCAAGGGCAGCTTTGATTTCCAGAAAGCAGAGCGGAACTGCCTCTGCTCTAGGCACTCAGGATTCTTAGGCCTAACCACAGAACCACCCATTACCAGGCTGGTGAGATGAAGAGCCAGAGGGGGTGAGAGGCTTTAACTAAAAGATGGTTTTATTTTAATAGAAGGATTTTTAATTGATTCTGGGAGACCAATTTCTAAATTATCTCCTGAAACGAGATCAATAAATCCATTAAAGCAAGAGCGGATCTGAGAGTCAGTCAGGCATATTACCTTGTGTAACTGGTTTGCCCGACGCTCCATTCTGTCTCCCCAACAATGGTTAGCACACACACACACACACACCCCAGATACAGGACCCTACTCTCCCTGCCCTGCAAAGCAAACCCTGAATTTCTGCTGCTTCTAACATGGGACCAGGGTGATGTTTTTTGTTTAAGAGATTCGAGGAGCAGGGGGTGGGGATTGGGGGTGCCTAATTTGATTTGCATTGGAAATGCGCTTAATAGAGCTGGTTAGAGAAACAGGATGTAATTTCCATAGAGGTTGTCACACACAAAACACACGGATCTGTTCTTTTTTTGCAAAGCGTAGGTGAAAAGTTTCACTGAAATTTGCAAATTTCAAGCAGATGCAATTCTTAGCCCTTTCTTTAAAAATTGGCCAGCCTCTCTCTCTCTTTCTGTGCTGAGCCATGTTGGCAAGCTCCTCACTGTCCACCGGTTTAGAGACGCTGCTCAATGATTTAAGCCTATTGGTTTATTATTCACAGGATGGTGGCACCAGTCCTGAAACTGGGGTAGCCACAATCAACCTACCAGCAATCCCTCAAGAATCTACCCAGCACTAGTGCCTGCTTTCTAGAGAGCAACTCTCCTTCCAGAATCAACTCCTGCCAGACACCACAGCTAGGGCTGCCACCTGGGGTGGTTTTTTACCAGACGCTCCCACAGGCCAAAATTGAAGTGTCAGGTAAAAACATGACTGCAGGCAGCAACCCTAAAAACCACAGCAGAGAGCAAGCCCTCCTACTGCTTGCATGGCTCCTCCTCACCAGGACCAATAGTCTCTCACAAGAGCCTTCCTGACCTGACCAAAAACAGATGGATTCCAAAGATTTGTCTTTACACACACAAACAAAAAGAGTAGGATCCGAATATCAGCTAATGCGTCACCACAACATAAAGCAAAACAACCCCCAGTAGAAAGGAACAAAGAATCCACATCTCCATTGTCTTGTACCATGGGGTTTGGGTTACACTGGTGTAAAGTGTGCTTCAAACCCCACTCTGTCAGAATGGCAGCATGCAAGTTACCCTCACTTTGCACTTGTGTAAACTAGCAATAATCACAATGTAGGTTAAGGTGGCTCCAAGGGCATAGCTATCATAGGGACAGGAGGGACATTTGTCCCAGGCCCCAACCGGGGGAAGGAGGAGGGGCACAATCCTGTCCTGATGCAGCATGGTCAGGTGGAGACTGAGCTGAGTGGAAAACAGCTGCAGCATGTATGGGACCCACCCAGCAGGCAGCACAGGATGGAGCAAACAGCGACAGCGGCACAAGGCAAGCAGCACAGCCGGAGCCACCAGAGCTCAGGCATGGCAAGCAGAGGGAGGGAGAGGCACTGGGGGTAGAGGATGGTAATGGGTGAGGGTGTAGTACTGCGCACCTGGCCCTAGGTAAGTCCTTGTAGGATCCAGCCCCAAAAGATCCAAGCCCACATGGGAATTAGCTCGATCACAAAGTCTTTATTCTCAGTTGTCCAGTTCCTCATACAATGCCTTCACCATATAGAGCACGATCCAGCTCCCATTGAAGTAAATGGCTAAACTCTCATTGATGTGTATGGAGCTGGATTGTGCTCATAGGCCTTTTTTACAGACCTGGGTGGGTGGAGGAATGGGTGTGCAGCAGGAGCACACACACACCCCCTGTGGTGTTTACACAGATGCACGCCCGCCACACCCCTATCACCGCACCTACCAGCGGCCATTTACACAGACTGCCCCCATCACTGCACTCTTGTCCAAACACTGAGTAGTGGGGAGGGGGAGGGGGCATCTGTGTAAAAACAGCCGTAGTCTTTAAGCTGTCTTACCAACACCAAAAACAAGCCCTCTGGCAACCCCAAACTCTGACTTCAGGGTGCCGGCAATTCCCAGGCTGCGCCTCACCAATTCTTGGCATACACAGTCTCTTAAGCCAGGTATAAGCCTCTGTCTTCCAGAGTGCCTGTTTTCACTCCCCAGCAGCTCCTCCCAGTACCTGGGTTTAGGCAAGCTCACGCATCCAGCTTCAACAGCCTGCTCTCAGGGCCGGCCAAAGGGTTTCAGGGGCCATGTGCCAAGCCCTTGCTGCGGGGCCCCAAAGGCCAGCCGACACTCGCTAGAATGGGGGCGGGGGGAGATTTTCAGGGGATGAGGGGCGGCTGGTTACTTACCTGCAACTTGATTGTGTCAGCTCAGCTCCGCAGTGTATAACTGGCCAGGGATTCCCAGGAAGTTTACGCCCCCCCAGGACTGACTCGGAGACGCCCGGTGGAGAAAAAACCAAAACCCGGCGGCGTCTGTCAGTCTCTAGCTCGCGGCAGCGTGGGGCCCCTCCCCCCGCAGGGCCATGTGCCTGGGCGCTGGTGGCACATGCCTCGGGCCGGCCCTGCCTGCTCTCATTTCAGGAGCATTCTTCCTTTGCAGTCTCTCAACCAGCAGCTCCCAGCCTTTACCAGAACTGTTGTCTCTTCTGTACCAGTTTTCCCTTGACTGAGTGCTTAACTCAGTTTTTACTCTCTGGGCAGACCTGGCCACATGATATCCAGCCCACAGCTGCTTCAGGTCAGGCGTGGTCCTGCTTTTAAGCACCTACAGCCCAGCTAGCCCCTTAAAGGGGTAGCAGCCATCAGGGACTCTGCCCTGTTATAGGGGGGCAGATCCATTTCTTGCACTTGGGCCCATTCCAAACTAGCTACACACCTGGGTGGCTCAATCCAAATTTCAAAATCAACGGACACTATGGGCTGCGGAATGTCTGTCCTGTACGGTATCTGTTCTATGGAGGCATCTAGAAGGATTTATTCTGTGGAACTCTATGGAGCGCTTGTTCTATGGGGTCTTATGGAGCTGGTATCTCTTCTAGGGAGCTGCACAGAGTTTAGGTATTTTGAAATAACAAATGCTCCTCATGCAGCTGTAGTATTCCAACATTAGAAATGTCCCTTGTAAATAAGTGTTACCTGACAACCTTATGCAGCATAACAAATACTCAGGTCTAATATTTTTGCCTTCCAAGCCACATCCCAGCAAATGGTAACCAACCACCACCAAAGGAGAGAAATGGGGTTTGATTTTTCAAAGCTGTTTGAGTTTGCTCTGCTATATTAAAACAAGAAATACAAAATGATGAGTGAAAAGATAGTTAATGATGCGTGGTACAGCCAGTGCAAAGCACACTGGAGAGGAGAAATGCTCTAAATTAAAGTCCTCAATATGAATAGAATCAACATTTAATAAGATAGTTAATGTATGTTCTTTAAATGTCACTTCATTATTAAAAGTGTATATTTTTCTGAAGTTTAATAACCATGTAATTGATGCATCTATTCCATAGTTAAACCTTGGCAAATATGTTTTTCATAATTAGTTGGTATTTATTTAACATGCAATAGTCATCCCATTAAATTTAATGAGTTCAATTAATAGGTACATGGGATTTTTATTTTTAATGTCAATATGTATTCTTAAAGATGGCTCCTAATATCATGGTATCAGGAGGTTTGATTGCCTAGGAGAGTATGAGAGATGGGGTCAAACAGCTCAGTTGAGTGTGTTCCTGTCAGTACTTGCTTGGGAAACCTTCAAGGGGTAAAAACAGATGGGACGGTGGCTGCTTTGGCTTGTAATGGCCTGGGACTCACATGCTGGTCTGTTTCCCCGCCGCCAAATGTTGGCCAGCGACTGCCCTGGAGTGGGTAGGCAGCTGGCCTGGAATGTGCCCTGGGACTGATTCTGGGTCAAAGGCTGCCCTGGCCCATGCGGGTCAATGCAAGCCCACACATTTTTTCGGGGAGGGGCAGCTCAATTGCCCAGGCTGGGCCAGGAGGCACCTTGCCACTGGCACATCTGTTTTCACCCAAGGACGAGCCAGGAACTGGGGTTGATAATTCAATAGGTGCTGTTCCTGACTCTGAAATAGTATGGAAGCAGCCCCAGCATGGGGGGAGGAGGCACAATGCTGCTGGAAGTACCTACCCCAAAGTCTTGGTGACTATGAAACCTCATATGATTTTTCTCAAGGGTTAGTCACGGTTCCCTAGAATCCCACAGAATAGAACCCCAAAGCAGACACCCCACAGCTCCAGAGAACAGAACCCCAAGAGATCTACCAAATTCCACAGGACACCCCATAGCTCCACAGACCACCCCACAATCCCATAGAACTCCACAGAATAGAACCCCCAATGCTCCATAGAATGTTCTGCCCCAGACAAACTCCACAGAGCTTTCTAGGACTCCACAGAACCAACATCTCACCGCTCTGTAGAACTCTGCAGAATAGAAATTCTACAGAACTGGGGTCACAGTTTCTTGGAATTCTGGAACAAACACTCTACAGTGTCCTTGATTTTTGAAATTTTTACCTGGCAATAGCAGCCGTACTCTATACCTTGTGCAAAGTCATTTTGCACCAATGCAAAGTGAGTTTAACATGCTGCCATTCTGCTTCCGTAGCAGTTCATACCTGCATACCCTATACGTAATACCCCGTCCCTTGTCTGGGTGTTTGCATTTTTCCTGCAGCTCCAATCGGATATGGTGATATTTTTCATTTCTTGTCTCAAAAAGTTGTTCACTATATGAGATTGCTGCCAGATTTAATTTCTAGATTTGGCTGTAGTCTTCCATATCCAGTGCAATCACATTATGACATGCATTGTTATTGTGGGAATTCGATGTGAAGTATGGCTCCCAATGTGTTACATCATAAGCAGACTGACATGTACAAAGCATCCTCGTTATAACATGGGTTTGATCATAACTGCGTATGAGCAATGGCTCCCAAGTGCAGCCTTACAGCAAGGTTGCAGTATAGCTATACAACCTGCCCCTTGGTTAATGAAATGAACCACTTTTACACCCAAGCCCAGGAAGCAGTTCAGCATTGGTGGTGGACAGGGTGGACAGATATGCAAATTTTAGAGGAACACATGAGAAATACAAGTTTCAAGTCTGCATTGGAGCCAAGGCAACCCTGCAACCTGTATTTTTCTAATAAGTGTCCTCTATAATTTGCGTGTCTGGCCACCCTCGTGGTGGATAAAGCAGTGCTTGCAGATAGATTGCAAACTGCTTTGGGATGAAATGCAAGCTATCATCATTACTGAAGAAGGGAAAGCAGCTGTTTTAGTTATGATCTATCCCAGTGCCTGCTTGGCTTTGTTATGCATTGTAAGGGAAAGAGTGAAACAATATTCCAAGCACATACTCTGTCAGGCCCCAGGATAAGCAGCAGCACTTCTGGGACCCTGGAGGAGACAGATGGCTCTGCAGCACGGCTATGGTACTCCTCTTTAAGCCCTTCCTCCAGCTCATTAGGTCCTGCTCTAACACTCTGCCAGTCTAATGGAGGCTTTCTGCCCACCGGGCTTTGATTGGCTCCTGGTTGGATAAAAGTCATCTGACAGGAAGTGGAAGTCAAGCAAAGCAACATTAAGGTTTGAACCTCCACCTTGCTGTCTCTTGGCTCCTTAGCCTAAGCCTGTCCAGCCCCCTCTTCTCCAGACTTGTTTCCCTCTTAAGCCCTTCCTGCCTGTGCTGGATTGACTCCTTGGCTTAGACTGCTGGCTTGTGCTTGAACAACTCGGCTTGGAACCTGATTTTCTGGGCCCTGATTCTGCAGTGACTCCGCTTGGCACCACCCCATGTGCACCCCCAGTCCTGGATTGATCAGAGGCTTACAATGTCTCGAAAAGCATCAGATGAGCAAGAGCAGCCTCTGAGTCACTTCAGTTCCAACCAAAAGAAGCCTGAGCAGGGTTAAAAGTAGGGCTGCAACCATTAATTGATTAATCAAACTGATTAATTGGTCTAAAACCAATTAAAATGTGTCACCCGATTAATCGGTAAGCGGCTAGGACCTTCTGACAGTCCATAGCTCAAGGGGATGCGTTCCAGCGGAAGGTAAGTTTACGCAACGCGTACAAATTAGGTGATTCTATGAAAATGTATGTCTATTTGTGTAAATTTATGCAAATTTTAAATCGATAAATTAATTGACAAAAAAGGCTTCATTGATTAATCAACTAAAATTTCTAATCGGGTTGCAGCCCTAGTTAAAAGAAAGATTTGCGGGTGGCAGGAGTTGCCCGAGCAGATGAGAAAGCAATGGTAACGCACAGGCACATACACAAGGATGTGGTGAGAATGGAATGGGGGGCTGGTAGTTCTCAATAACCACATTGCAAGCTGTACTGTTTAGCCTTTGAGCCCAGCAGTTGGGAGAAGCTGTCTGGATCCCAAGGAGTTCTGTTCAGTCGGGCAGGGCGGCCACCTGACCAGTGTTCTTAATAATCAGGCTGGTCCAGTGGCGCGGAAGGTCTGTAACCTCATGTACAGTAAGGGCTTCTGCGTCGGCTGCAGCTGCAGGACGGACATACTGATGAGAGTGGAAGCAGTTGAGATGCAAAGAAAATAAAAGTGCTTTGCAGGAGTGACTGAGTTTGTGGGAACCAAAGTTCAGCAGCTACTTGCCTAGAAAGTGACACATCCCTGCAGGAGGTCTAATGCATGGCGGAACCAACAAAGCCTTTGCTAGAAGTTGGGGCCTAGGGAGGGCAAGGGAGAAGCTAAGAGGGAAGGGGGGAAAGACTCGGGCCCTTTTTACACAGACAGAAGTGGGTGGGGGGATGGTTTTCCAGAGGGCTCCGTGGGTGGACATGGGTGTGAGATGGCTGAAGATGGATGTTGTGCAGGAGCGCGCACACACCCCCACCCATCCTGCTCGGTGTTCACACGGACGAACACCGAGAGGACACCCCACCCACCGCCGGCCACATACACAAACGCCCGCACACCCACCCAAACACCGAGCAGGGGAGGGAGGTGTCTGTGTAAAAAAACAGCCTCAATGGCCTTTTCTATTTTTAATTTCAATGGTTACATTGCGGCCCTATTCTGCATGGTGCTGAGCACCCTCAGCAGTTTCAATGGAAGTCGAGGGCATCCACCTCCACACAGGAGCAAACTCGGACAGGGTTAACTCTGCCTTCTGAGCCAGGGCAGTTGGTGTAAGCCAGCATCTCTCCATTAAAATGAAGTGTCACTACCACGCTGACCAGCTAGAGATCTAGGCCTTCTGTCTCATTTATTTGTTTGTCTTATGGTAGCACCGGTAGCCTGTCCTCTGACCAAGATCTCTACTAGGCTAGGTCCTGGTTCTCATCCATCTGGGAAAACCAGACTTCCCATTGATTTCCTTAATTGTCCAAGAGTAAAGAAGAGGAGTAAAGATGTCTTGTGTTTAGGGAGGCAGGGGAGCTTTCATCTTTCCATTTCATTCCTGGGGAGCAGCTCCCAATGGCTGCTAGCAAGGTCTCAGGCTCAGCCTGGAAGATATTGTTTCTCCAGGAGAGACAAGACGGCATTTGTGCTAAAGCCCTTTTAGCCACAACGGACTGAACGAAAAGACAACAGAGACAAGGAAGAAGGTTACAAGGAGGCCTCTCACCAAAATATTCCTCCTTAGACCCAAAGGAAGTGGCTTGAAACAGGGGTGGCAAGAGCTGTTTTTAAGAACAAGAGGTGGGGAACAGCTGCCCATGGACTAATGCTGGAGCCGCTGCCATCCTCAGCAAAATGAGCAGGGTGGTCCCAGCTCAGAATTTATTGCAAAACCTAAACAGAAACCAGCGTATGACATGTAGCCTAATTTGGCACAGCAGCAGCCTGGATGTGGTTTAAAGCTCTGCAGAGACTGAACTGGCTCTCTCACCACCTGGCAAGGGGCCTCCAGGTCAGGGATGACCTCACATGCAAAGCAGAGAGGGCCTTCAGAGCCTCCACTGTGTCTGGCCCCTGCCTGGTCTGAGGACTCGGCATCCCATTAACGTTCACACACACAGATGAGAGTTGCTCCGCACACACTGACCAGCATGAGAGAAAGACCAGCCTTTCTCAGTCACAGAACCATAGCACTAGAGAGTTTTACCTAAAAGGTCATCTAGTCCAACTTCCTGCCCTGAGGTAGTCACTGCTCTCCAGTCCTAGGAGTGGTGATGGGAATCATTGCCCCCACACTTTACGAGGGGCTTGTGCTTGCCAGAGCACATTGCACAGATTTCCTAGTGATGCCCCTTCCACATAAGCAGGTGGAGAGAGAACAGAGGTCTGCGTAGGCCCCACCCACCCACCTAGGGCCCTTGCTGCCTAATGTGGCCTTAGTGCTAGGTGCATCTCTCAAGGATAAGCTAATGCTCAACAACGTAAGGAGAGAGGGTCTGGACATAACCCACGGGGAACCAAAAAGCAGCAAGTGCCCTGGGTGACTCATTACCTGTGAAGGTTCATGCTGACCCAACTGGGCCTGGTGCTTGAAGCTCCCTATAGCAACCGGCTACAGGATGTGAATGACACCAACAGTTACACTGGCTGCTGCAGGCAGAAACACCACTGTGACCGAGAGTAAACAATTGCTGCTGTGGCTTCTCCACTCTGTCTTTGCTCAACAATCCAGCTTAAGCAAGGCCAGGCTAAGAGCGCTTATAGACGAGACAAAAAAGCGGCTGATCCTTTGATCAGCCGCCTTTCTTTGCGCTCGTCTAAACTTTAAAACCGGATCTTATCCCGCGTCTGACCGGATCGGCGATCCTGGCCCCTCAGACCCGGATCCCCGAAGTGCCGGCTTTACGCCACACTTCCGGGTTCCCTGGCTGAGTTCGCATGCGCACAACGACTGTACGCCGTGTCTGAACATCAGACACGGGATACAGAGGAAAGCGGGGGAGAGATGCCGGCGCTGAACGATCCCGCTTGTGAGCGGGATCGTCTAACAGCGTCCTAAGGTACAGGCGCTCCAACCCCATATCGAGAGCTCCAGTTTCCAGAGTTAGGCGATTACAGCAGAATCAGAGCTTTTACTTAGAAAAATGGCCTGTTTTCTAGCTCCGCCTGGTTCCAAAGAAAAGCTTGGAAATGACCCAAGCAGGGATATCTCCCAGAGGCTGATTTTAGACAAGCCTCAAGCAGCCTAATTTCTTGCGGACTTTAGAATCCGCAAGAAACTAACCTGCTGACTTACACATCTCCAATCAAGCGCTAGTTTGCTGCATCCGCTATTTCAAATGGCAGCCCCAGGGCCGGTCTTACCGCGGGGCGGTTAGGGGCGGCCGCCCAGGGCCCCACGCTTGGGGGCGGGCCGCGGTTCCTCGGCTCAGGTAGAAGGCTTAGGCAGGACTTTTAAAAAAAAAAAAAGCCGTCTCGGGTCTGGGTAGGCCAGCAGGTGATTTGAGGGGGGCGGGGCTGGCTGGAGCTCGTCATGAAGCGAAGCGTGGTTGGTTTGGGCTGCGGGCAGCGGCGGCACGTGCCCCCCCCCCCGGCCATCCCACGGTGCGTGCAATTTTAAAAGAAAATAATATTTTTAAAAAGCCCGCCGGGCCCTGCGGCCTGCCTCGGCTAATCAGGGTCGTGGGTCCTGTCCATGTGACCCCCCCGGATGGCCCCGCCTCCTCTCCTGGAAGTTGCATAAAAGCAACTTCCGGGCGGGAGACAGTCTGTGGCGTGCGGAGCAGCAGTCGAGAGAGGAGGTGTCTTCTTCAGCAGCGGCAGCAGAGAGAGAGCAGCACAGCACAGCGGAGTACAGAGGAGGCGGCGGAGCGAGGAGCGGTGTGGCGGCGGCTTCATCCATTCCGGGACCGGAGGATCGAGGTGAGCGGCGGCGGGCCGCCGGCAGCGACCGACAGAGGACACGGAGTGGCGGCGGAGGCAGCGGAAGGCGAAGCAGCGTGGCGTGGAACCCCGAGGAGGCAGCGGAGCGGACAGAGAGGCGAGAGAGTCTGGTGGCGGCGGCGGCGGCCGCGGAGCGGGAGAGGCGGCGGAGAGGCGGACCAGCGCAGCGGACGCGGTGCAGACAGCGTGGGATCTATCCAGCAGAGGAACAGCGTGTGCGTGCGGCGGCAGCAGCCCAGGGACAGCCACCTTTTGTGTAAGTCAAGTCTCGAGTCTTGAAGTCTGTGTTGTGTTGATACTGCCAGCCTGTTTTATTTATTTATTTTATAGATTTATATCCCGCCCCCTCCTGCAATGCAGCTCGGGGCGGCTAACAGCAATAATAAAAAACAATTAAAATCAGTTAAAATATAAATATAAAATGCATCAATAAAGCAGGGCTAAAAGACAGTAATAAATAAATAAATGGGCGGGGGATTAAAATCACACACCCCCACCCTCCCTCCCAAAGGCCTGGGCAAACAGCCAGGTCTTACAGTTCC